>NW_017984492.1:81913-109167 GCF_000340665.2 Cajanus cajan | reverse complement strand
TTAACTTCATCATAGGGTACCGATTGAGGGCGCTGTAGGGGTGCTTAATACCTTCTCTACACGTAACCGACCCCCGAACCCAATTTTGGTTATCAAGGCCATTGTTGGATCTTTAAAAACCTTTTCTTTTTCCAATGTTTTGAGTAAAATATTGGTGGCGACTCCATGAACCTATTTTCAAAACCATTAATTAAGAATTAGTCTAGTGTCCGGGCATTCCTTAATTAATGAGACTTTTAAAAGGATGTTTAAACCATAGGTCGCGAGATCGGAAATTTTCGGGTTGCGACAAGGCTCTCTTTTGTCTAGTAAAACTAATATTAGTGAATGCTTGAACAGACACTACCCAGGATTGGTTTAACAAAATTGTTTTTCATCTGGGAGCTTCATCGTCTTCTACTAGAGAATTACTTCATAAACAAAAACCGTTCTTTTAGTATAATCAGTTGAGCAAATATAGTTTTCGTCTAAAGATAACTTTTATAGGCAATAAGCATTAGACAAAGTTTTTCGGTATATTAAATCATTCAAATAACATGTGTCTTAAATATAAAAATAGTGTAAGTGTTTTTATACTGGTTCACTCAAACTGAGCTACGTCCAGTCTTCTTCAATCGAAGGGTTCCACTAGATAAACAATTAAGTACAAGTATTATTTATTCAGCCTCTTCAGGCTAGTAGTGAGTATTATATACCACCAAGGTTAGGACCACTCCTGGTCCCAAGTAATCTCAACCACTTTTGGCTCGTCAGCTTCACTCGTAGACGCTAGTATTCTTAAACCACTTCTGGTTGCCTGAGTATTCTCAACCACTCCTAGTTCGTTAATTTCACTTGCTAATGCTAGTATTCTTTGATTAGCCACTTCTGGCTCCTAGTGAGTATGCATGGAGCCAATCCCTAAGTTAGATGACATGTTAGACGAATTGCATGGAGCCATCATATTTTCCAAGATTGACCTTAAAAGCGGTTATCACCAAATATGAATCAAAGAGGGTGATGATTGAAAAACTACTTTTAAGACCAAATTTGGTTTGTATGAGCGGTTAGTGATGCCTTTTGGTCTCACTAATGCTCCTAGCACCTTCATGTGCCTAATGAATCATCTTCTTAGGGATTGCATAGGAAAGTTTGTGGTCGTCTACTTTGATGACATTTTGGTGTATAGCAAAACCTTAGATGAACATCTTGGACACCTAAGGCAAGTCTTAATAATTCTTAGTGAAAACCACCTCTATGCCAACTTTGAGAAGTGTACATTTTGCAAAGACCAAGTCAATTTTTTGGGCTTCATAGTTGGCAAAGAGGGAGTTCATGTTGACCCCGAGAAAATAAAGGCCATCCAAGATTGGCCCACCCCAAAAAGTGTTGGAGATATTAGAAGCTTTCATGGTCTAGCTAGCTTCTATAGAAGATTTGTAAAAGACTTCTCCACACTTGAATCCCCTCTTAACGAGCTTGTTAAGAAGGATGTACCTTTCCTTTGGGGTGAATACCAAGAAAAAATCTTTAAAATCCTAAAAGAGAAACTTACCAATGCACCCATTCTAGCTCTCCCAAATTTTGACCAAACCTTTGAGCTAGAATGTGATGCATCCGGTCTTGGCATAGGTGTTGTGTTACTTCAAGGAGGCCATCCCATTTCCTACTTTAGTGAAAAACTCCATGGGGCCACCTTGAATTATCCCACCTATTACAAAGAACTCTATGCCCTTATAAGAGCTCTCCAAGTTTGGGAACATTACTTAGTGACCAAAGAATTTGTTATACACATCGACCATGAGTCACTTAAGTATCTTAGAGGGCAAGGGAAGTTGAATAAAAGGCATGCAAAGTGGGTGGAATATCATGAACAATTCCTCTACATCATCAAATATAAAAATGGAAAGAGAAATGTGGTAGCCGATGCTCTTTCAAGGAGGCATACCTTGATTTCAACCTTACGAACACAAATACTTGGCTTTGGTGATGTAAAGGAATTGTATGAGCTTGATTTGGACTTCCAAGCCACTTATGCCAAATGTCTCCAAAAGCCTTTTGATGCATTCTATCTTCTTGAGGGGTATTTTTTTAGAATGGGCAAACTTTGCATGCCTCAAGGATCCATTAGAAAGCTTTTGGTCAAAGAGAATCATGAAGGGGGTCTCATGGGTCATTTTGGGTTTGATAAAACCCTAAGTTTCTTAAAAGCAAAATTTTATTGGCCACATATGAGAATAGATCTCCAAAGGCATTGCTCCAAATGAATTACTTGTCTAAAAGCTAAGTCAAGAGTAATGCCTCATGGACTCTATACCCCCTTCCCAGAGCTAGCTCCCCTTGGGTAGATATTAGTATGGAATTTGTGCTTGGACTTCCGAGAACTCAAAGGGGGTTTGACTACATCTTTGTGGTAGTGGACCGTTTTAGCAAAATGGCTCATTTCATACCATTCCACAAAGTGGATGATGCTAGCTATATAGCTAAGTTATTCTTTAGGGAAGTGGTCCACTTGCATGGTCTACCCAAGACAATTGTGTCCGATAGCTAGAGATGCTAAGTTCCTTAGTCATTTTTGGAAAGTACTATGGGAGAAACTAAGAACAAAGCTTCTCTATTCTACTACTTGTCATTCCCAACCCGATGGCCAAACCGAGGTAGTAAATAGGTCCCTATCCACTTTGTTAAGGGTACTCCTAAAGGGAAATAAGAAAACTTGGGATGACTGTCTCCCCCACCTAGAATTTGCATACAATAGAGTAGTCCATAAGACTACAAATCTTTGACCCTTTGAAGTTGTATATGGCTTTAACCCAATATCTCCTCTTGATTTACTACCCCTTCCTTATACTCCTTCCTTATTTCACAAAGAAGGCAGATTTAGGGTTGATTTTATTAAAAAAATATCATGAAAAGATCAAAAGCCAAATGGAAAAGAAAACACAAAAATATGCCAAATACAACAACAAAGGAGGAAAGAAAATCACTTTTGAAGTTGGGGATTGGGTTTGGCTTCATTTGAGGAAGGCTAGATTTCCCAATCAAAGGATGTCCAAACTAAACCCTAGGGGAGATGGACCATTCCAAGTCCTTCACAAAATAAATGACGATGCATATCAATTAGACCTTCCTTTTGAGTATGGCATTAGCTCATCTTTTAATGTATGTGATCTCACACCATTTTTAGGAGCTGAGGATATGGATGAGGATTTTAATCTGAGGACAGATGCTTCTCAAGAAGGAGAGGATGATGGAGGACCATCCTTGAGGATACATGTGGGCCCCATCACTAGGTCCATAGCTAGGAGAGTAGAAGAGGAGGACGGAGCTCACACACCAAGGGACACCCTCCTCATGATCATAGAGTATTAAAATACTCTCCTAAGCTTCATTTGTATAGGGATATTATATTTTCCAATTTTACCCTTGTATTTTGGGGTATCTTAGTCATAGGATTTATTTTCTTTTGTATTTCCCATTTTACCCTTGTATTATGGGGTGATTTAGATCATAGGTTTTTATTTTTGGGCTAAGGTATTTAATTAGGAGGCTAGACGTATTTTTGGTGGTTTTTGGACCTATTTTTTGACTTAGAAAGGCTTAGGCCCAAGTGGAGGGCAAAGGTTGCATGGTCTTATCATGCACCTAGATGTAGCCTAACTAAACCCAAAGATTCCAACCTTGGGCACCAAGTTGCATCTAGGGTTAATTTGGGTTTCATTTGGTGTGCATTTGGCATTGTGAATTTCGGCCATGCATTCTTCAAATGCAACCCTAGATGCCTCCCACTCCTATAAATACCCTAGGCACCACACCTTGTAAATACTTTGGATTATATGATATTGAGTGAGCATTTTATGCCTCAAAATCCCATCCTTAGTCACTAGGTCAATTCGGCTAACCTACTTCATTCTCCACCCTTGGAGAGTGAAACCCTAGAGTAGCCTTCATCTTCATCTTGGAGTGAGCCAACCATCCTTGAGCACCCAAACACCTCACATCTAAACTCCCTCCTACT
Source organism: Cajanus cajan (assembly GCF_000340665.2). NCBI lineage: Eukaryota > Viridiplantae > Streptophyta > Magnoliopsida > Fabales > Fabaceae > Cajanus > Cajanus cajan. The sequence goes on along the minus strand of NW_017984492.1, from coordinate 105,170 downwards.
TCACGCCCAAAATCACTTCCCCTTCACCCTAAACGTCTCCATCCATTTCTTGTCCTTTGGTGAGCCTAGATCCTTGGGCAAGGTGACTCTCTTCAAGATGCCAAAATCATCCATGGAAGGGAGGTCTCCATCATGTGGTATCTATAGCCAAGGTTCATCAAGGGTAACATCTAGTCTTGTTGTTTTCTATTCAGTCATTGTCTCCTTCTTGTCATTTCATTGTGTGGTCGAATACTTTGTGGTTCATATTTTGTATCTTGTGAACCTTCCTTGAACATTTTAGGCTTCCTTGCTAAGTGATATCCATGCTTTTTCATTTTTAGGTTTGAGTCTCATATGAACATGATGAACATGCTTTTTGATTTTTGAATCTTTTAAATTTTGTCAAGTCTTGTTTCCTATATTTTGTCTATAAAATTCCATGTATGTATGTGAAACACTTTGCATGAATACATGAACCAAAATTATCATGATTCATAACATAAAGTGGGTGTGACATATAGAAGCCATCTAGGAGTAGGCATGGCAATCTAACCCGCCCCCGTGGGTACCCGCCCGAACCCGCCCCGATTTGGATGGGGAAAACCCGTGTTTATCGGGTTCGGGTTTTCCCCGATTGATAAAATCGGGGGTGGGGGCCCTGCCCCTGCCCTGCTTAATAATATAATTAAAAAATTATTTTTATATATATATAAACCAAAATTAGAAATATTTATATGTAAAAAATTATATTATTTTACTTTTCTTTTATTTTTTTTAAAATTGTTCGTATTTATTTAAAAGAAAAAAAGAAGAAAAAAAATAGAAGCGGGGGCGGGGAAACCTGAACCCCGCCGGGGGCGGGGATGGGGACCCAGATTTTATCCCCGACGGGTATCGAGGGCGGGGGCGGGGGCGGTTTATATTTGCAGGGGCGGGGGTAGAGAACGTAAAACCCGCCCCCGCCCTGCCCCGTTGCCATGCCTATCTAGGAGTCATTCATGCATGCTATTTAGTCCTAGCATGTTCCATGTATTTATGAACATCCATGTGTAAAATGCTTCCTTGCACATGCATCTAAATTGCCGCCCCACTTTCCTTGCATTTCCACTTGATTTAGTCTATTTTTGTTGATTGAAAAACCCTAAAAGAATCTAAGAGGTGTGCTGAAATTTTTGTGCAAAACAACTTGTACTAGATAGTACAAATCCAATTCCACTCAAAAAATACCCTAAACACCTCTAAGAAACCGCCCCTTGTCCTCCTCTCCTTTTCTTAAATTTGACCTAATTTCTCCTCCACCCACAAGTGCAAAACCTAAGCAACAAAAAAAATGGCTGAACCTTAAAAAGAATTTGGACCCAAAAAGAAAAAAAAATTGACGTCAAAAAGAGAAACAAAAAGAAAAAAAAAAAAGAACAAAAAAATTTTGGACCAAAAAGGACTTGTTGCTAGACTTGTGCACTTGGACCAATACCTATGCTTTTGGAGTTAGACTTAAGACCTTATTGACCCTAATTTGAGACTTTAAATGTGGCTGGACCGAACCTCACAAAAGACTTAATCAAAGTGGACCAAAACAAATAATCCATTATAGAGTCATTCTAAGACTATTCTTTTGTGTGTTTCCTTTTTAATTGTGTCTTATTTTTAGTTTTTCATTTCCTTGGCCTCTTTTGTTTGACTCAATCAATTCTCTCTGAGTTTAGCCCTTCATTAATTGTGGCTTTTCAGTTGTTATTTCTTGGACTCTTGCTCATGGGTTGGTTTCATTTTGAGTGTAGGTGAAGAACCTTTCTAGTCAACTAGCAAACCTTTGGTGGATTTGAGTGGAGAAGCAAACCGAATCCATACCTAGTCCTTTGGAGGTATTTCCACTGCCAAAAGGAGTGCTTAAACACTTGGAGAGGACTAACCAAAGTTTTTTCATTGTGAAGGAACCCAATTGGAGGAGTTGAAGACCTAATTTCCTTTTCCTCTTAATTCTTGCTTAATTTCTTTTAGGCCACTTGTATTTGGGCCTTGTTTCTTTTATCTTGGGTTGTAATTGGCCATTTTAAACCTCTTCATTTTTGGGTAGTAGTTTCGTGTAGTTTGAAGGTGATTTGAAAACCTTCACCTAGGAAACCGACTAGCATATACTTCAAGTGTTTTACTTTGCATGCTTTAAAGCTTTGGTATTATATTTGCCTAGGACTTTACTTTGCTTATTTGTTTCATTTAGAAGGCTTCATTTGCCTACTAGGGGGGCGTGCACACACACACTTAACTTTTGTGCAAAAATTGTTTTGTGAGAAAAGTGTGAAAAGGCTTAGTGATTTTTACTTGAAAAGGCTTGGTTTCTGAGTGATTCTTAGTAGTCCACCTCCCTTGATAGTTCAATTTGTACACTTAGGCCTTTTCATACCAATCTTGCACCTTGAAAACCATTTTTGAAAACCTTTTTATCACTCACTCTTTGTGAAAACCTTTTACCAACCTTTTTGAAAACAAATTTGTGTAAACCTTTTGATCAAAGATGAGTGATCATTCTAGCGTGCATGGTCAAAAATCTTGTAGTACTAGGTCTAGTGTTAGGGAAGAACTTAGGGAATTAAAAGAGTACCTAAGAAAAAAAGAAGAGGAAAATATATAAAGAGAGGAAGAGCTTAGAAAAAGAGAAAAAGACAATGAGAAAAACAATGAAGAAATAAAAAAGGTTGTTTGCTAGGTTAGTTGTGAGAGGAGAGGCTAGTGGGTCAAGACCAAGAGTCTCTTCCCCTAAATCCTCAAAGGGTAAAGGGGTTAGAATACCCTCAAGTGTTCATGAGGAGGAAGGGCATAATACCCAACCTCCAAGTGATATCTTCTATAGTAGTCATCACAATAATGATTACTATCAAAGACCCCCAAGACAACCAAGACATAGGGAGTCTTCCAACAGGGAACCCAACATCACTCTTCCCCCATTCCATGGCAAAGATAATGTTGAACATTATTTTGATTAGGAAATGAAAGTTGAACAATTATTTTCTTGCCATGGAGTGAGTGAAGAGAGAAAGGTTTCTTTGGCAACCCTTAGCTTCCAAGGGCATGCCATGTATTGGTGGACCTCCTTAGAAAAAGAAAGGAGAATAAACCAAGAGCCCCCAATTCAATATTGGAATGAGCTCCATAGTGCCTTGAGAATGAGGCATATTCCTCCATACTATGACCAAGAGCTTATGGATAAGCTACAAAGGTTAAAACAAGGGTCATCTAGTGTGGAAGAATATAGGCAATCTATGGAGTTACTCATGATGAGGGCTGTGATAAGGGTAGAAGAGAGGACCACCATCTCAAGGTTTCAAAGTGGTCTTAACCTTGAAATAAGAGACAAAGTTGAACTCTTTACCATATAGAGATTTGAATGAGCTTGTTCAACTTTGTTCTAGAGTGGAACACCAACTCAAGAGAAAAACTTTTTGAAAAAACCCCACTCACTCTTATTCCAAGAACTTTAAAAAGGAGGGACCCTCTTCCAAACCTTTTCCTAACAATAAAGAAAATGAAAGACCTTCTCTTAAGGCACTTTCCAAGGACACTAAAACAAGTGAAATCAAGTATTTCAAGTGTCTTGGTCGTGGGCACATTGCCTCACAATGCCCCACCAAGAAAACCATGATTTTAAGGGGCCAAGATCACTATAGTAGCCTTGATGAAGCTACTTCTTCATCTCCAAGTGATGAATAAGAAGTTTTAGCATTCGAGGAAGAAACTTACCCATGTGAAAGAGACTTATTAATGGTAAGAAGGCTCCTTGGTAACCAATCTAGTGACCTAGACCAATCTCAAAGAGAGAATTTGTTTCACACAAGATGCAAAGTTTTAGACAACACTTGTTCTCTCATTGTGGATAGTGTATCTAGTTGTAATTGTTGTAGTACTAGATTGGTTAGCAAACTAGCCTTGACTACTCTTCCTCATCCTAAACCTTACAAGTTGCAATGGATCAATGAGGAAGGAGGAATTGTAGTCAACCAACAAGTAAATATTCCTATATCCATTGGCAAGTATAAAGATGAAGTTTTATGTGAAATAGTGTCATTGGATGCTAGCCATATTTTACTTGGGAGGCCTTGGCAATTTGATAAAAAAAACCATTCATGACGACTTCACTAATAAGATAAGTTTCCATCACCTAGGTAAGAAAATTGTTTTGTGTCCTCTATCACCTTCACAAGTGAATGAGGACCAAATAAAAATGAAAGCCAAAAGAGAAGAAGAAGAGAAAACAAAAAAAAAGACAAAAAAAAAAAATTCTCCCTTGAAAGAAGAAAGGGAAGATAAGGTATCAAGCTTAGAGGCTAGTGTCTCCTCTAAGGAAGTTGTGCACAAAAGTCATTTGTCCCTTAAAAATAAAATCAAGAAACCTCTTTGGTGTGAACAACCTTTATACCTTCTCTACTTCAAAGAGACACTAGCTGCCACTAGTCATGAACTTGAGTCTCTACCTCAAGAGGTTCCAAAAATTTTGAAAGAGATTGATGATTTATTTCCTCAAGAAGTTCCAAGTGGACTTCCACCTTTGAGAGGAATAGAACATCAAATAAACCTCATACCGGGGGCTATTCTTCCTAATAAGCACGCCTATAGGACTAACCCCCAAGGGACTAAAGAGATAGAGTCTCAAGTTGATGACTTGTTGAAGAAGGGTTGGGTTCGAAAGAGCCTTAGCCCTTGTGCCGTCCTCGTTCTCTTGGTGCCTAAGAAAGATGGCAAATGGAGGATGTGCACTGATTGTAGGGTCATCAATAATACAACAATAAAATATAGGCACCCAATCCCTAGGTTAGATGATATGTTAGACGAATTGCATGGAGCCATCATATTTTCCAAGATTGACCTTAAAAGTGGTTATCACCAAATTCGAATCAAAGAGGGTGATGAGTGGAAAACTGCTTTTAAGACCAAATTTGGTTTGTATGAGTGGTTAGTGATGCCTTTTGGTCTCACTAATGCTCCTAGCACCTTCATGCGCCTAATGAATCATATTCTTAGGGATTGCATAGGAAAGTTTGTGGTCGTCTACTTTGATGACATTTTGGTGTATAGCAAAACCTTAGATGAACATCTTGGACACCTAAGGAAAGTCTTAATAATTCTTAGGGACAACCACCTCTATGCCAACTTTGAGAGTGTACATTTTGCAAAGACCAAGTCAATTTTTTGGGCTTCATAGTTGGCAAAGAGGGAGTTCATGTTGACCCCGAGAAAATAAAGGCCATCCAAGATTGGCCCACCTCAAAAAGTGTTGGAGATATTAGAAGCTTTCATGGTCTAGCTAGCTTCTATAGAAGATTTGTAAAAGACTTCTCCACACTTGCATCCCCTCTTAACGAGCTTGTTAAGAAGGATGTACCTTTTCTTTGGGGTGAAAAAAAAGCCTTTAAAATCCTAAAGAGAAACTTACCAATGCACCCATTCTAGCTCTCCCAAATTTTGACCAAACCTTTGAGCTAGAATGTGATGCATCCGGTCTTGGCATAGGTGTTGTGTTACTTCAAGGAGGCCACCCCATTGCCTACTTTAGTGAAAAACTCCATGGGGCCACCTTGAATTATCCCACCTATGACAAATAACTCTATGCCCTTATAAGAGCTCTCCAAGTTTGGGAGCATCACTTAGTGACCAAAGAATTTGTTATACACACCGACCATGAGTCACTTAAGTATCTCAGAGGGCAAGGGAAGTTGAATAAAAGGCATGCAAAGTGGGTAGAATATCTTGAACAATTCCCTTACATCATCAAATATAAAAAGGGAAAAAGCAATGTGGTAGTCGATGCTCTTTCAAGGATGCATACCTTACCTTCCACTTTAAAAACACAAATACTTGGCTTTGATGATGTAAAGGAATTGTATGAGCTTGATTTGGACTTCCAAGCCACTTATGCCAAATGTCTCCAAAAGCCTTTTGATGGATTCTATCTTCTTGAGGGGTACTTTTTAGAATCCGCAAACTTTGCATACCTCAAGGATCCATTAGAAAGGTTTTGGTCAAAGAGAGTCATGAAGGGGGTCTCATGGGTCATTTTGGGGTTGATAAAACCCTAAGTTTCTTAAAAGCAAATTTTTATTGGCCACATATGAGAATAGATCTCCAAAGGCATTGCTCCAAATGCATTACTTGTCTAAAAGCTAAGTTAAGAGTAATGCCTCATGGACTCTATACCCCCCTTCCCATAGCTAGCTCCCCTTGGGTAGATATTAGTATGGAATTTGTGCTTGGACTTCCAAGAGCTCAAAGGGGGTTTGACTACATCTTTGTGGTAGTGGACCGTTTTAGCAAAATGGCTCATTTCATACCATGCCACAAAGTGGATGATGCTAGCTAAGTTGTTCTTTAGGGAAGCGGTCTGCTTGCATGGTCTACCCAAGACAATTGTTTCCGATAGGGATGCTAAGTTTCTTAGTCATTTTTGGAAAGTACTATGGGAAAAACTAGGAACAAAGCTTCTCTATTCTACTACTTGTCATCCCCAAACCGATGGACAAACCGAAGTAGTAAATAGGTCCCTATCCACTTTGTTAAGGGTACTCCTAAAGGGAAATAAGAAAACTTGGGATGACTGTCTCCCCCACCTAGAATTTACATACAATAGAGTAGTCCATAAGACTACAAATCTTTCACCCTTTGAAGTTGTATATGGCTTTAACCCAATAACTCCTCCTGATTTATTACCCCTTCCTAATACTCCTTCCTTGTTTCACAAAGAAGGTGTATTTAGGGCAAATTTTATTAAAAAATATCATGAAAAGATCAAGAGCCAAATTGAAAAGAAAACACAAAAATATGCCAAACACAACAACAAAGGAAGAAAGAAAATCACTTTTGAAGTTGGGGATTAGGTTTGACTTCATTTTAGGAAGGGTAGATTTCCCATTCAAAGGATGTCTAAACTAAACCCTAGGGGAGATGGACCATTCCAAGTCCTTCACAAAATAAATGACAATGCATATCAATTAGACCTTCCATCTGAGTTTGGCATTAGCTCATCTTTTAATGTATGTGATCTCACATCATTTTTAGGAGTTGAGAATATGGATGAAGATTTTAATCTGAGGACAGATGCTTCTCAAGAAGGAGAGGAAGATGGAGGACCATCCTTCAGGATACATGTGGGCCCTATCATTAGGTCCATGGCTAGGAGAGTAGAAGAGGAGGAGGGAGCTCACACACCAAGGGACGCCCTCCTCATGATCATAGAGTTTTAAAATACTCTCCTAAGCTTCATTTGTATAGGGATATTATATTTTCTAATTTTACCCTTGTATTTTGGGGTATCTTAGTCATAGGATTTATTTTCTTTTGTATTTCCCATTTTATCCTTGTATTATGGGGTGATTTAGATCATAGGTTTTTATTTTTGGGCTAAGGTATTTAATTAGGAGGCTAGATGTATTTTTGGTGGTTTTTGGACCTATTTTTGGACTTAGAAAGGCTTAGGCCCAAGTGGAGGACAAAGGTTGCATGGTCATATCATGCACCTAGATGTAGCCTAACTAAACCCAAAGATTCCATCCTTGGCTACCAAGTTGCATCTAGGGTTAATTTGGCTTTCATTTGGTGTGCATTTGGAATTGTGAATTTCGGCCATGTACTCTCCAAATGCAACCCTAGATGCCTCCCACTCCTATAAATACCCTAGGCACCACACCTTGTAAATACTTTGGATTATATGATATTGAGTGAGCATTTTATGCCTCAAAATCCCATCATTAGTCACTAGGTTAATTTGGCTAACCTACTTCATTCTCCACCCTTGGAGAGTGAAACCCTAGAGTGGCCTCCATCTTCATCTTGGAGTGAGCCAACCATCCTTGAGCACCCAAACACCTCACATCTAAACCCCCTTCTACTTCACGCCCAAAATCACTTCCGCTTCACCCTAAACGTCTCCATCCATTTCTTGTCCTTTGGTGAGCCTAGATCCTTGGGCAAGGTGACTCTCTTCAAGGGAAGTCTCCATCAAGGATACACGGGTTGATACACTCGCTATGGTTTGCATCCTTAGTTTTTGCAACGATTGAGTGTTTGGTTTACTTTCATGGAGAGGATACATAAGTTGGTACCCTCACTAAGGTTTGTTCCTAAGATACTTATGTTTGGAACTCCTTAGTTTACAGAGACGAATACACTTAGGTACATATGACTCTATACACTCTATCTCTGGTTTCGTTGTTTCGTGGACTTGATATCACTTTATTGAGAATGCATGGCCAACGGCCAGCCAGAAAAGCCAACCTTCTAAGGTCGGAGATAGTGATATATATTTTTTCTTGTAGAATCTGCCCGTTGCAAGTGTCCGTTGAAACAGATGTAGTTGTTCATGCCTAGTTCAATCTTCTCATTTAATGCTTGAGTTCTTGCATTAAATGTTTCTTCTTGTGATAGACCTTGCGTGAAGTCTTATTTGCCTTGGTAGCAGTAGTGTCTAAATTTAGCAGAGACCTAGGAACCTTTTTGTCCTTTTCTGGTCACCTAGCTGTAGAGTGTTGTCCTTTTTCAGAAAAAGTAATGTCCTTTTTCTGACACATGCATGCTTTTGCTTTTGCGTGCTTTTCTTCTTCTTCGTTTCTTCATTTAGATCACGCGTTTTAGGTTGAGAGCTTTTGTGTGGTCGTAGACGATGCCGTGATTTATCTTTTTGAGACTTGATTCTTATTACAATTTTATGGCAGTCTCGTCTGCGTCTAGCAGTCCATGTGCGTCTCAAGCCTTGACTTTTCTTCTGAGCATTAATTATTAATGCTTTGAATTTCTTTGGTTTGGTCAATTTGTATATGAACAAACTTTCATTTTTGCCCGAAATGCTTATTAGTCTGTACTGTTCTTCGTCTAATTTTGTTAGCTTCCATTTTGTTTAACCAACTTCTGTCTAAGTTCTTGCATTGACTCGTATTTGTTTGATGCTTGAAGCTTTGTTTTGACTTGTCTATATAAAGCTTTCGTCTGTCGTCTTATATTGTATGATGCATATGTTTGTTCTTCATTTTGTCTGTAGTTATGTTTTTCTGAAACACTAGCACACTTGTTAGAAATAATAATATGTATTATATTTGTCATATTCAAAACCTCACTTGGGATTGTTTCGTCTTCGTTTGACTTAACAATAATGTCTACAAAACAATGCAGCAATAACATTACAGTAAGGAGTGCAAACGAAAAGGCAAATAGAAAGATCACAAGTTGTTTTTATACTAGTTCGTCTCAACCACCGAGACTATGTTTAGTTCTTGATCCAACCGGATCAAGTTCCACTATCTTATCCAAGAACAAGTATTTTTTATTAAGACACTTTTGGCTCAACCCTATGTGTTCTTTAGCTTGCCTCTTCAAGAAACTACCTAATTATTCTTTTACACAAATCCTCTCTAAGTTTCAAACAATGAGTATTCTTTTACAAACAAGTATTTCCAAGCTCAAACCCAATAACTCAAAGTTACAGAGGGTTATAAAGTTGGTTTATCTTCCTTCCAAGACGTAATACAAAAAATTAAGTATAAAGGCTTTTTACAAAAGTAAAGAATGTAGTATATATAATAAGTCATCTTTCTTCTTTCTGGATTTCAAACATCCTTTTGCAGGATTTTCAATGAAGATGACCATTACAAATCCTTAAGTTTATCTCTCATAAGTTGCTTTATCTGTCTTCTTGTTTTACTTATTGAGGAGAGAAATGTCCATTAGTGTAATAAATCTTTGCATGAAATGTTTTAATCAAATTGTCACTTCTTATTTGATCAAAGAAACTACTTATCACCTTTTAAGTACCAAGTGGGTAGAACCATACATGTTTCAGATTGATATAATGTTGAAACAACTTTTAATTGTAGCTTTCTATGTTTCCTGGGACTTGTTTGTCCTTTTCTAACACAAAACATGTCTTTCTTTCCTCTTTGTAAACTTTAGGTATCGAGGAAGAATTTTTTAATTTCGATTTGTTAAGGAAACATTTAAACATAGTCATTTCCTTGTTTAGAGACCATAAATAATAATGACTTAATGATATCTCCTTTTATATCTAAAGTTTTGTTTTAGTGCAGCTTTTGTCCTATACAATGATTCATCTTATGAAAACATGCATCTTATTGAAAGTTGTGTCTTAGTAGAAGATTTGTCTTAATCATTTCAAAAGCTTTTTTCTATTAATCAAAAACCTTTTTATTTGTTAATAGCAAAACTTTAAAATAAAGGAATCTATGATTGTCTTTTCACCTAACACTTGTTAACTTTGACATCGAGGTCTTTTTTATAGATACCACCATCGCTTGCAACATGAAGGTTGAAGATCGAAGATTGGGTATTGAGGACTTCGGATTGACAACCTCATACTCATACTTTTTAGTAAGTACAATCTAAATCTATATCTATATTATATATAATTATATAAAAGAGATACCTTCATTTTGTCCTCTCCACTTTTTTCTAGACAATTGTACCTATTTATTATATTTTAATCTTTTCTCAATAACATATCTCTTAAAGGTAAATTTATACCATATAGAGAGAGGATACTAAAACCATTTATTATATTTTAATATTTTCCCAACCATGTATATCTTACGGGTAAAATAGAAGAAAAAAACCATAAACATGCATAGAAAAAATTAATCGTTCACTCTATCAAAAATAATTACCCAATTATTTTATAATCTTTTTTGGTCTCCATTTATTATTTTGTAACCATGTTTGATCTCCACTTTTTAGTTTTCACTCCCTTAATTTATTTATCCATATCTATATTCGATTATAATATTTTTAGTTTTCACTCCCTTAACTTCATACTATCTTTTAATAACCGTATATGTGTAGTCTTCTTTGTTAAAGATTGAAGGCCCTGTAAAAGAAATTCCTTTAGGTGGGTATTGACCTTCATTGCTTCCCATCTCATGGTCTATTCCTTTAGCACTATTAGATGCTCAACCCTATCAAAGGCTAAGCTCTAATACTAATTTATGGAGAAAAGAGAGACATTAGAAAGGTATTTGAATTATGTCACTAAAAAACTCACTATCTACAAAATAGTGAAGCAATAATGTTATAGTAAGGAGTGCAAACAAAAAGGCAAATAGAAAAAACACAAATCATTATACTGGTCATCGAGACTATGTTTAGTTCTTGATATGTTATCCAAGATACAAGTATTCTTTACCAAGACACTTCTGGCACAACCCTATGTGTTCTTTGACTTGCCTCTTCAAGAAACTACCTAATTATTCTTTTACATAATTCCTCTCCAAGCTTCAAATAACAAGTATTCTTTTACAAACAAGCCTTTCTAAGCTCAAACCCAGTAACTCAAAAGTAATAAAGGTTTATAAAGTTGGTTCATCTTCCTTTTAAGATGTGATACAACAAATTAAGTACAAAGACTTTTTACAAAAATAAAGAATGTAGTGTTTACGATGATCAATCTTTTTTCTTTATGAATTTCAAACTTCCTATTGTAGGGTTTTCAATGAAGATGACCGTTACAAATCCTTGGGCTTATCTCTCATGACATGCTTCATCTATCTTCATGTTTTGCTTCTTGAGGAGAGAACTGTCCATTGGTGTATAAATGTTTGCATGAAATGCTTTAATTGAATTGTCACTTCTTATTTGATCAAAGAAGCTACTTATCACCTTTAAGCACCAAGTGGATAGAACTATGTGTGTATCAAGTTGGTGCAATTTTGAAACAACTTTTAACTACCGTTTTCCATTTCCAAGGACCAGCTTTTCCTTTTTTGACACAAAGCATCTCTTTCTTTCCCCTTTGTAAAATTTAGGTACCGAGGAAGAAAATTTTAAATTCAATCTGTTAAGGAAACATCAGACATAGCCACTTTCTTATTTAGAGATCATAAATGATAAAGATTTAATGATATCTCTCTTTATATCTAAAGTTTTGTCTTAGTGCAACTTTTGTCTTATACAAGGATTCATCTTATGAAAACTTGTGTCTTATTGAGAAGTTGTGTCTTAGTAGAAGATTTGTCTTAGTCATTTTGAAAAAAAATTCTATTGATCAAAAACCTATTTTTTGTTAATAGAAAAACTTTAAACTAGAGGAATATATGATTGTCTTTTCACCTAACACTTACTAACTTTGACATCGATCTAAGTCTCTTTTATAGATATCACCATTGCTCGCAACATGAAGGCTGAAGACCGTTGAGGACTTCGGATTGACAACCTCATACTCATACTTTTTGGCAAGTACAATCTAAATTTGTATCTATATTATATATAATTATATAACGGAGATTCCTTCCTTTTGTCCTTTCCATTTTTTTAGACATATGTACCTATTTCTTATATTTTAATCTTTTCTCAATAACATATCTCTTAAAGGTAAATCAATACCATATATGAAGAGGATAACTCTCTTTATTCTCCACTATTTTTTAGACATTTATACCATTTATTATATTTTAATATTTTCCCAACCATGTATCTCTTAAGGGTAAAATAGAAGAAGAAAAACATAAACATGCATACAAAAAATTAATCGTTCACTTTATCAAAAATAATTATCCACTTATTTTGTAATCATAGTTGGTCTCCATTTATTATTTTGAAACCATGTTTGGTCTCTACATTTTAGTTTTCACTCCCTTCACTTATTTATTCATATCTATATTCGATTATATAATATTTTTATTTTAAATCATATTTTGTCATTCTAACTACATTATATCTTTTAATAACAGCATAATATCTTCTCTAATAATAATCACTATTTGATAATTATCTTATCTCACTAATAAAATCACAATATTATCATTTTAATAACTTATTCCTTCTTTTATACTATGTTTTTGTCCAAATATGGTTTAAAACACTACGTTTTTGTTACATAACATTAGCTAACACGTCGTCTCACCTTACAAAATGACTAACATTTCTTTTTCAAATCATATACAATAATTTTAAATCCAATTTAACCCGCAATAATTTTAAATCCAATTTAATCCACAATAATTTTTTTTTTTTAATTTTTGGTGCAAATATTACACCAAATGTTATTAATTTTTTTAATTTTATTTTATAAACATAAGAGTGATATACAAATCATATTAAATATTAAAGTTATTTGAATATTACGCTATAAACATTTTATCATCAATTTTTATTGATTTTTGTGTTTCCATCCCATCATATCATATTCTCACTTATCATATTTATCATCATTTGAATAGAATGCAGGGTGCCCATTTTTTTTTTCTTTTTTTGGTTTTGAAAAATCTACGTTATTTGTTATAATTTTGACAAATCTTGGTCTGTAAACTTACATTGTATTTTTATCATTCTCTGTAAAATGTATAAATACCATAATTATAGTGTTATTTTTATTGCCGTGAACAATCCATATACTAAAATATTTTGAAACATGGGACTATAAGATTGTTGAATATTTTATGTGTAATTTTATATTACTTGAAATTTGAAAGTCCCTTCTTTCTCATGACCATTACTTTTGTTAAAATTAAAAACACAAACTTAGATAAAGCATAAAAAATAAAAATAAAAAAATCAATCGTAAAATTTAATTTATAAGGGAAAGTTGGGATTGAATAGATAACAAGTATTTTGATTGCTCAAATTGAACATATCATCCGTAGTAGCTCACCTGGTTAAATTCGTTTGTTGAATTCCCGGGTTCGACTCCCGGCTACGGTATAATTTCAAAAGAATTACATTTTTTTTCTTCTTACTTTTAATACTTTTGGAGAAGAAAAATCACTGATAAAACAGCCTTTAATTATTGACACGTGAGAAAACATTTTTTTTTTCTATTTTCAGTTTTAATTATGAAAATTACACTTTACTTTTAATGTATTTTCTGTTTTTAAATGTTTATATGTGGAATAGGATTGCTTTTCTGTTTTCATCATTTTTATTTAAAATTTTAAAAGTAAAAGTAAAATGATTTTATAATTAAAATACACATTTCAACCAAGCCCTTGTTATTTTGAAATGTTCAAATTTAATTAACCTGAATGATAGGTACGTAATATACTTAAAATTTAATCTCTAATAGGTAATTTAATAACTTATGTTACAAAATCACTATTATCTTACGTATATAATTTCTCTATTTTTTATTTTTAATTTCTTTTATTATTTTATTTGTATCTATATCTATATTATATATTTATACTTATATCTATGCCATATATAAATCTATATATCTAAATCTACAATAATAAATAAAAGGAATACCATATTTACTCTTGTAACATTGTGTGATTTTTAAGCTTTATTGAATTAATTATATAATATATAATTAATTATTGAATTATTGTTTAATTTAAAACTCTAAAGATCAAGGTGTTGGGAATATGTCTTAATATCTTTAAGAAAATAAATTAGTTTTGAAAAGAATCTTCTATTTACATTTTAAATATTTAAAGTTAATTTATTTAGATCATTTTAGGATTTTCCCCCTTGTTTTTGGAATAGGGTAATATTGATATTTGATTCTTGTATCACAAATTTTCTCTATCTATATTGAACTCATGAATAAAATTAAATCATGCTTATTTGATAAAAATATATATTTACAAAATAATCAATCATTGGTATTTAGAGTCAAGGTTCTAACAACATGTGTAGGTGGAAGCCTAAACAAATTTTTCACAAATTTTTTCACCTACTTTTGTAGGAGAAATAATGGAAACCTTAGGAGAGACTAGATTGATTTAGTTCCTCCTTCAAGTTTCTTAGATGAATCTTTAACTTCTTCGGCTCCGCAAAGCTTCTTCAATGGCTTCCTATGATGTTAGAAGCCATGTCTAACACTCATGGAAAAGGTAGGATTTCCCTTGGTTATGCCACACTCTTGAAGAGTGATAAGTCTCTTTAAATTCTCACTACACTCAAGAGAGGATAAAAGAAAAAGAAGAAGTTTCAAGGATAGAAACAAGCTCTGAGAGAGACAATTAGAGAAAAGTTCTTCCAACTCAATAATATGCTCAAAACTATTCGACCATTATAAGGAAAAAAAAAACTATATATAGGATTTGGCTAGCTTATGGTACAAGCTAGACTAACCATGGTCAAGTGTAACCATGGTTAACTATTTTGTACTTAAGCTAATCAACCCTAGTTAAGTTATGTTACAATGTCACTATTATCTTACATATACAATTTCTCTATTTTTTATTTTTAGATTTCTTTTATTGTTTTATTTTTATCTATATCTATAGTATATATAATCTATACCTATATCTATACTACATATAAATTTATATATCTAAATCTATAATAATAAATGAGGAGAATCCCATATTTACTCTTATAACACTATGTGATTTTAAAGCTTTATTGAATTAATTATATGATATATGTTGATTCATTGTTGAATTGTTGTAATTGTTGTTTAATTTAGTGTTTTAAGGGTCAAAGTGTTGGGAGTATATCTAAATATCTTTAGAAAAATAAATGAATTTTAATAAGAATCTTCTATTTATGTTTTAAATATTTTAAATTTAATTTGTTTAAATTATTTTAGGATTTTCTCCTTATTTTTGGAATGGGATAATATCAATATTTTCTTTTTGTATCACAATTTTTCTCTCTCTATAGAGAACTCATGAATAAAATTAAATTATGTTTATTTGATAAAAATATATCTTTACAAAATAACCAAACATTGGTATCTAGAGTCAAGGTTCTAACGACATGTGGAAAGGGAAGTCAAAACAAACTTTTCCCAAATTTCCCACCTACTTTTGATGGAGAAAAGTTATAATCTTTAGGCAGTGAGAATTAGATCTCTCGGAAGTCATAGAATAAGATATTGATGTTTCTGCACTGTGAGACAAACTATAGCCCAAATGAAAATTCACAAATAAAGAAAAATCAAGACAGCAAAGGCAAAGAGTTGTTTATTTTCCTATGTCTCAAAAAATGTTTTACCAAGACCATGACTCTCAAATCGCCAAAAATAATTTGGGATTACCTAAAGAAAGAATACAATGGAAATGAAATGATTCAAAGCATGCGAATGTTGAATTTAATGATAGAATTTGAGTTAAGAAGAATGAAGGAATCTAAGACAATCAAATAATACGTAGAGAAATTGTCATTACTAGGAACACAATTTATTGATTCTATAATTGTTGAAAATATTCTAGTAACTGTACCCAAGAGATATGAAGCTTCAATAACAACCCTGGAGAATACAAAGGATTTGAGTAAGATCACTTTGGAAGGGGTGTTACATGCATTGCAAGAATTAGAACAAAGGAGACTTATGAGGAAAGGGAAATGAATTTTATAATACAAGAAGGGCAGTTGAATTGTTTCCTTTCAAATATTTGTTCCTTTTTGAATCAATTTCTCAAAAGACTAGTCTTTTGAGTTTTGGAACTGAGTGTATTTTTATGAAAATAGTCTATGATTTTCCTTGTTAGTGAATTATAATATGCAGTAGTATAACAATGAAGGCAATAAGCCAAATAAACAAGTAAAGAGACAAGGAAAGAGAGAATATACACAAAATTTATACTGGTTCACCCCAATTGGGCTACATCTAGTCCCTACATAAACCTGTAGGATTTTCCAATAAATCATAACTAATTGCTATTCAACCTTAACCAACTGCTAATACAAAACACTACTACACAACTACCTACTATTAGCATGAACACTTAGCCACCTACTAAGAAACTTCACTCAACCACTTCTTAATAAAAAGGAGTTTCATAGCCACCTGGTATAAGACTACACAACACTTGTTGAGATTTACTTTCCTTTCCTACACCACTGCGCTCTTACTTCTTGATAGGAAATGTTTACATAATTCGATTTCTTGTGTTTTTACATATTACAAAGACTATAAGTAAATATCCTATAATGGAGATTCCACTAAGGAAGATTTCACACCTCTTTCTATATATTACAAATCAAAGTCACAAACACGAAGTGGAAGTCTTTGAAAAATCAAAGGATGAAGCATCAAATGATATTGCTTATCAAGCTTGAATAATCTCTCTTTTTCTTTGATCTTGCTTACTTCAAAATGAGAGCATTGTTTTCCCTTTATATGCACTCAACAAATAGATTTATTGTGGCTTTCTTTGTTCTTTTTGTTTGTTGTTGAAATCACCATGCTATCTTGTTTCTCTCAAACTTAGTAAAAGAAAAATATACTCCCCATGAGAATATGCATAGATAAAGTATCGTAAAGACTTGTTCATCCAAGCAAGTATGTTCAAAGCATAAAGAGTATGAAATATGGAGAGCAAAATATAGCTGCTACAAAACAAAATAATTCAAAAACTATAAATTTCTACTCTCTCTATTAAACCCGAGAAAAGCTAGGCCAAAATTAATTTTCTTCATCTTAGCTTATCTCCATGTTGAGTTTTGTAAGAAGGTTCTAAAACTTGTGTTCATAGCGTGCTTGTCTAAAAAAGGAGACACAGACAACTCGGACAAGGAAGCCAATGATGAGATTCAAAGCATGCTCATGATCATGTTGCAATGCTTTAAGTGCTGAGGAAGTTGGTTCTAATTCAATCAGACGAAGAGGGGTAGAGGGAGTCTTAGGGTGAGAATAAACAAAAATAATATTCACAAGTAAAAGAATATGAAAAATAAAATTAAAAGAAGTAAGATAGTGTTAGACGCAACGTGGTTGGTAGTAAGCTTTGTTGGTAGTTGTACAAGAGTGGAGGTAGAAGGTGGAGTTTGCTGGTAGCAATGTCCTAGGCAATAGATAGTATGCTCCTTTACTTTGTTGGAAGCACCTGAATGATGACAATGAGCATACCTCATATACCTCACATCCATGATATATTAAGACTTTTTCTCCTACCTTTTGTAGACAGAGTCTGGGGCATGCTTAGGTTGGGAGTCAACAATTGAGAACTTAGACCAAGGTTAGATCATGCACATCCTACGATAGCCTCTAATCATAAAAATAATTTGATGATGGGTACCCTCATAAATTAGCTCTAAAGAAACCCAAAGATGACATTCATCTTCAAGTTCATGGCATAGTTGGTTGATGAGACGAAAGGTCTGAGCATCCAAACAATGTGGAGCATAAATGTCCAATGGTCTCATATTTGTTGTAAGGGTGGTTCTAGGATGGATGGTGTTCCTACCATAAGTCCGATGTTATCGTTAAGGTCACCCACATCTAAGGTATTGTTCGCTTTGGCCCTCATTGGGCCTTCATGATTTTGTCCTTTAAAAGGCGCCTTGGTGGGCTAAGGGGGGGAGGGTGTTTATAAACTATCCTTAGCCTCGACTCCTAAGCGATGTAGGAATTTTAGGCATACCGGAACAAACCCTCCAGTCAATGTTAAGGGGCAAGAGTGGCCTAGGCCCTCCTTCTAGCACCAATGTTCCTACCATAAGTCTATTGTTATCGTTACGGTCACCTGCATCCAAGGTATTGTTCGCTTTGGTGCTCATTGGGCCTTCACGGTTTTATCTTAAAAAGGCGCCTTGGTGGGTTAAGGAGTGAGGGTGTTTATAAACTACCCTTAGCCTCGACTCCTAAGAAATGTGGGACTATTAGGCATACCGAAACAAGCCCCTAGTCGATGCTAAGGGGCAAGAGTGCCCTAGGCCTTCCTTCTAGCGCCAATGTTCCTACTGTAAGCCCGCTGTTATCATTAGGGTCACCTGTATCTAAGGTATTATCCGCTTTGGCGCTCGTTGGGCCTTCACGGTTTTGTCCTTTAAAAGGCGCCTTGGTGGGTTAAGGAAGGAGGGTGTTTATAAACTACCCTTAGCCTCGACTCCTAAGCGATGTAGGAATTTTAGGCATACTAGAACAAGCCCCCAGTTGATGCTAAGGGTTAAGAGTGGCCTAGGCCCTCCTTTTAGCGCCAATTTTCCTACCAAAAGTTTGTTGTTATTGTTATAGTCACCTGCATCCGAGGTATTGTCCGCTTTGGCACTCATTGGGCCTTCACGGTTTTGTCCTTTAAAAGGAGCCTCGGTGGGTTAAGGAGAGAGGGTGTTTGTAAACTACCCTTAGCCTCAACACTTAAGTGATGTGGGACTTTTAGGCATACTGAAACAAGCCCCCCATTCAATGCTAAGGGGCAAGAGTGGCTTAGGCCCTCCTTCTAGTGCTAATGTTCCTACCGTAAGTCTGCTGTTATCGTTAAGGTCACCTACATCTGAGGTATTGTCCGCTTTGGCGCTCGTTGGGCCTTCACGGTTTCAATAAGCTTCTCTTCCAGATAACACTTTTGAAAGTACTCCTTCAAGTTGAAGTAGGGAGATTGCCTGGTAGAATCATACACAAGGGTTTCCAATACTCCATATCAGTTGTGCATTCCTTCTCTAGATGTTTCATCTTTGCAGCTTCCTTAGAGTCGACATTTATATTATCAACATTGTCACTAGGAGGCACAACATATGCAAATTCTTCTAGTCCTCTAGGGTCCGTTTGCATCAAGGAGGTGTCCACGCTTAATAAGATTGCCTCAAATTCAAACACGTCAAGTGACAATTGTGCATTTTCATCGACCAATTCTATAGTCTCTAATGCAAATTGTAAGACTTCTTTAGTAAGGGTAGCTCATTTAGCAAGGGCTACGTCTTGAATTGGTAGGGGGGCTTCATCCTACACCTGCATCTGAAAAATAGACTCATTAGTTTGTGTTGGTCAAAGACTCTCATCCTCGTAAGATAGTCTTTGTTAACCTGAAGACCAGAGCCTTAGACCAACCTAAAAGAATGAGCCTATTATGGTTATAGTTGAGACATAACCTTGGCACACTTGGTCGGAGGTTCAACAAGTCCCTATATCAAATGTCTCTTCTTTGACTTTTGGGGCTTGGAGTAAGTGATCATTTCTTTTTTGCAACTAGAGATGTTTGCAATGGTGATAGGATTGGTCCTTATCTCCTTCTGGTCCACCTGACCAAGCATCACATGAGCTTCCACCGTAGCTGATGCTTAGAAATAGACATAAGGAGCATGGAACCAATAAAAATTAAGTTTAACGAACTTGGTTCCTCCAACCCTATCCAAGTAGTGTTCACAAGAGACCTTTCATCGTGTAGTTTTTGAACTCTAATTGTCTTCCTAGGGAGAAAAGAAGTCTCAAGATTTTTTTCCATCAGGACTTTGAGGCTTTTGGTTGCTTGTGGCCTAGGTGCCATTTGAAGAGGTTAGGGTTTCTATTTAGGAAGATGAGAGTTTGGGGTTTAAAGAAAATGAGGATGAGTGCTTGAGAGAAATAAGAGTGTAAAATGGTTAAGTGCGTGAAAGGTGGGTATATGGAGTGATTTTGGTTTTCTTTGAAACATGTTAGGTAAGCAGAAAGTACGGGTGGAGAGAGAAAAGTACAATTGATAAGACAATCCTCAAACCATCCCATTATTCCACTCATACCTTTATCAAATCCTGTTTCGTAATCATTGTAAGACATTAATGAGCATTCAATACTAAAGATATCCTTTCAGAGAAAAGCGATATACAAGAGAACATATATATATATGTGTGTGTGTGTGTGTGTGTGTGTGTGTGACATATTATTCATTAGATTAATGAATCAGGTGATAAACACATGTATGCATAAGGTGATGCATGACAAACAATATGAAGATAACAGTAAGATGATGAATGCTTAAATTGATAAACATTTCAAATGCAAATGTTCTCTAATAAATTTGAAACATTCCTCAACTAAAGCTTTAGTAAAGATGTCAGCCCATTGGTGATTAGTGTTAATAAATTTTACATCAAAAATCTCCTTTTTGCATATAATCACGAATAAAATTATATCTTATCTTTGTATGCTTTGCTTTAGAATAATGTATGTGATTTTTAGAAATATTAATAGCACTAATGTTGTCACATAAAACATGTATATGATTTTTAAGACTTGAATATTCTTCTAATTGATATTTTATCCATAATAGTTGTGAGTAATATCCAACAACAAGGATATATTATACTTCTGCAATAAAAAGTGATATTGAATTTTGTTTCTTGCTTTCCTAGGAGATAAGAAAAAATCTTAGGAAGTGACATCCTCCACTTGTGCTTTTTCTCTTGATCTTGTGTCCAACATTGTTTGCATGACAAAATCTTGCTAACCTGAAATTATTATTTTTCTCATAAAACAAACTAAGATTAGTAAAACCTACCAGATATTTGAATATATACATTTATTAAATTTAAGATGAGAATCTCTAGGATCAGATTGAAAATGAGCACATAAGAAAACACAAAGCATGATGTCAAGTCTGCTGGCAATCAACTCTTTTGTATATTTTTGCTAAAAAATGAAGATTCCTTTATTTATTTTCTTGATCTAAAGACTTTTGAAAAACTTAAGTTCTCTCATCATGCTCATCTCAAACTTCTTCCACATTATCTTAGAAAAACCTTCACACAATAATTCATTAGTAGCTCCAAAAATGGTATTATAAACATATATTTGGACAACTATAAAATCTGTGTAAACTCTTTTCAAAATAAAGTTATGTCAACCTTACCTTTCATAATATCATTATTTAGAAAAAAATTACTTAGTCTTTCATACCAAGCTCTAGAAGCTTATTTGAAACTATAAAGAGCCTTTTTCAACTTGAAAACATGTTCTTTAAAATTAGGATTTTCAAAACTAGGAGACTGTCTTAATAGACTTCCTTTTTAATAATACCATTCAAAAAACGCTATCTACATCCATTTTAAATAATTTGATGTGTTTATGAGTTGCAAAGGCTAACATTATTTTTATAGCTTTTAGCTTTCATTAATTCAACATCACCACCTCCTATGATAATTCTCCCTTGTTGATATTGGGTGAATTTAATGAACATTTCCATTTTGTCCTTTCAATATGAGTAGTCTTCTCTGCTAAAGACTAGAGGCCTTGTAAAATAAATTCCTTTAGGTGGTATTGACCTTCATTGCTTCCCATCTCATGGTCTTTTCCTTTAGCACTATTAGATGCTCAACCCTATCAAAATCTAAGCTCTAATACCAATTTATTGATAAAAGAGAGACATTATAAGGGGATTTGAATTGTGTCACTAAAAAACTCACACTATCTACAAAATAGTGAAGTAATAATGTTATAGCAAGGAGTGCAAATGAAAAGGAAAACAAAAAGAACACAAACTGTTTTTATATTGGTTCGTCCCAATCATCGAGACTATGTTTAGTTCTTGATCCAACTTGATCAAGTTCCGCTATGTTATCCAAGCTACAAGTATTCTTTACCAAGACACTTCTGGCACAACCATATGTGTTCTTTGACTTGCCTCTTCAAGAAACTACCTAATTATTCTTTTACACAAATCCTCTCCAAGCTTCAAACAACAAGTATTCTTTTATAAACAAGCTTTTCCAAGCTCAAACCCAATAACTCAAAGTTATAGAGGTTTACATAGTTGGTTCATCTTCCTTTCAAGACATGATACAACAAATTCAGTACAAATACTTTTTACAAAAATAAAGAATGTAGTGTTTA
Source organism: Cajanus cajan (assembly GCF_000340665.2). Lineage (NCBI taxonomy): Eukaryota > Viridiplantae > Streptophyta > Magnoliopsida > Fabales > Fabaceae > Cajanus > Cajanus cajan. Next base: position 82,726 of record NW_017984492.1, on the reverse strand, counting down.
CAATGATTGATCTTTTTTATTTTTTAATTTCAAACTTCCTTTTGTAGGGTTTTCAATGAAGATGACCGTTACAAATCCTTGGGCTTATCTCTCATGACTTGCTTCATCTGTCTTCATATTTTTCTTCTTGAGGAGAGAAGTGTCCATTTGTGTAATAAATGTTTGCATGAAATGCTTTAATCGAATTGTTACTTCTTATTTGATCAAAGAAGCTACTTATCACCATTAAGCACCAAGTGGATAGAACTATGTGTGTATCAAGTTGGTGCAATGTTGAAACAACTTTTAACTGCAACTTTCGGTTTCCAGGGACCAACTTTTCCTTTTCTGACACAAAGCATGTCTTTCTTTCCTCTTTGTAAAGTTTAGGTATCGAGGAAGAACTTCTTAAATTCAATATGTTAAGGAAACATTCAGACATAGCAACTTCCTTATTCAGAGATCATAAATGATAAAGATTTAACGATATATCTCTTTATATCTAATGTTTTCTAATTTGATTATTCATAATCGATCGCTAAATCAGTCGCTAAATAGCGACTGATAAATTTCGGTCGCTATTTTGCAATTTTCTAGTAGTGACATTCAAAATTTTTAATACAATGTTTAATTATAATATTATATAATTTTAGCATTCTCTATTTTATTATTATTATTTTATTCTTAAAAATAATAATCTAAATTTGTAGTTATCAAATTTAAAATAAATACATATTGAGTATAATATTTTTACATAATTGTAATATTTTAAAATTTTTATTACAATATTCCCAGTAAATGAAAATGGAAATATATATATATTTGTAAATCAAA
>NW_017984492.1:60224-77722 GCF_000340665.2 Cajanus cajan | reverse complement strand
ATATATATATATATATATATATATATAATTACAAAAATTTGTGTCCGTTAAAATAATAAATGTTGTTAATGATGATATAAATAACAATATATAAAAATTTAATCATTCAATCATAATTTATTATAAAAAAATAAAAAAATATTCATTTTTATAATAATTACTTAAAAATTATAAAAATTGTAAATTTTTAATTTCTTTAGTATGTAAAATTTTTATATTATGATAGGGAATTAGTGCATAATTATTCCATCTATTCCTTTTTATTTGGCAAATTTTTACTAAAGTTTTATTTTTATTTATTTGTTATTTTCAAATTTCAAGATAATATTAATTCTTATATTATCAATTATACGTTTACATTTCATCTAATTTTTAATTAATTTATATATGACAATTAATATACATTTATTATGAAACAAAAAAGAAAGATATAGTATAATAAAAAAACATTAAAATCATTCTATAAAAATAAAAAAATATTACTTTTTTTGAACGCTTATTATAAAAAAAATGGAGGTAGTATTAAATTAAAAATCTAATTAAAATTAGTTTCCACTCATTTTAAGGTCAGTTTATTGAATACTAATCTTATAAATTGTAGTAGTTGACTATAAAAAGCATATCCCTAAATTCCTAAATTGAAGATTTAAGGGGATGTATTGGTTTAGGATTTTGTAGGATTTTAAAAGACTTTTTTTGAGTAAAAAAGTTTATTGGTATTCAATCAGAATTTTATGTCACTTAAAACAATCCAGTGGTATTCAATATGGATTTTCAAGATTTTTTAAAGAGTCTATTAAAATCCACTGGTATTCATTTGAGATATTTTACAACTTAAAAAATAATCTATTGATATTCAAAAATATAAGGATTTTAAAGGATTATTGTGTGATAGAGATTTTGAAGGACTTTCTAGTGTTATCTATAAATACCAGATTCATAAAATAATCTCATCCAAACCCTTCGGATTTTGAAGGATTGTTTGAAGTGATTTTTCAAGTGTTTCAAGAATTTTCAAGTGAGTTTTTCATCTTTTTTTCTTTTCTATACTCATGTCTTCTCCATTTTTTCTCTACTAATAATACTACACTATTGTTCATTGCTCATATATAATATTGTAGTACTGTTCTCATCTCATTCCCCTATTTTGTGAAACTCTGATATGTAAATGATAGTGTCATTGACTTGCTCTATTTTTCTGTTCGTTCTCTTTAATTGACTTGTTTTATTTTATTCTATGTAATTGAATTTGTTCCTTTATATAACACAAAAAAATGTTTGAAATTTCAACTTTTAAGTGGTAATTTTTTTATAAGACACGTTAAGAAAAGAAAAAGGTGAAAGATGAAATTGATATCATAATCTCTACAATATATATATATATATAAGATGAATTTGTTAGGGTTTCTGTGAGTAGAATGAGATAAAAATGGATCTTAGTTGGGGGAAGAACCCTCTCGACAGAAAAACTGCGAACTCTCTCCTTCCCTTGAACAAGCTTTATTTCCGACCCGGACAATTTTATGGGTCTACATGTCTTAGTGAAGCTTTTTTCTTATACAAGGATTCATCTTGTGAAAACTTGTATCTTATTGAGAAGTTTGTGTCTTAGTAGAAGATTTGTCTTAGTCATTTTGAAAAAAAATCTATTGATCAAAAACCTATTTTTTGTTAATAGCAAAACTTTAAACTAAAGGAATATATGATTGTCTTTTCACCTAACATGATGGAAGATAGTTGAAGAGGATTGTTGTTCTTCAAGTTTCCTCCTTCCAAGACCTTTTTTTTCTCTATTTTCTTCTTTTTTTTGAAGTCTTTTTTCACCTTCTCTTTTGAGTTTCATTTGTGCTTTCCTCAGCCACCTGTTGAGGAGAAAGAGGATGAAGCACAAATTTCTTTTCCCTATGTGTAAAGGTTATCTCATTAGTAAGGCCATTGTGCATGGTTTTCTTATCATATTGTCATGGTCTTCCTAATAAGATATGACAAGCTTCCATTGGTACTATATCACATAACACCTCATCCTCATATTTCCCAATGGAAAGCTTGACCTTTACTTGTTGGTCAACTACCAAGTCACCATCCTCATTAAGCCAATGAAGTTGATAAGGTTTAGGATGAGGACTAGTAGTTAAGCCCAACTTCTTAACCAGCCTAGTGCTACAACAGTTGCACCATGATCCACTATAAAAAATGAGAGAACATGCATTATTTGAAACATTGCATCTAGTATGAAAAATGTTCTCCCTTTGTGATAGAGTACCACTAGGTTGGTTGTTGAGGAGTCTTCTAATCATTAATAGCTCCCCTTAATAAGAAAAAGTAACCTCCACATTCTCTTCATGCTTACTTGCTTCTTCCTCACTATCACTAGAGGACGTAGTGGTCTCTTCTTGACTACTATAAGTGTCATACCCCCTCAAGATCATGACTTTCTTTATGGGGCATTGGGAGGCAATGCAGCCTCTCCCTAAACACTTAAACCATTTGATATCACTAGTCCTATTGCTAATGTGTGTAGTGACTTTCCCTTTCCCTTTGTCCTTCTCTCTAACTAGATCCTTGGAGGGTTCAAAAGCTTTTTTTTTCAAATGATTTTCCCTCCCTCTTGTAGTCTTTCTTTAGAGATGAAGAGTGAGAGCTTTCTCTTTTATAAGAAGACTTTCTTAACTTTTGTTGTTCTACCCTTACACAAAGTTGGACCAAGTCATTTAGGTCCCTGTAGGGTAGTATCTCCACTTGGTCTCTTATCTCTAAATTAAGACCACCCAAGAATCTAGCTACAGTTGTAGATTCCTCTTTCCTAATGCAAGCCCTCATCATATAAAGCTCCATTTGTTGTCTATACAGTTCAACAGTCATGTCCTTTTGTTGGAGCCTTTGGAGCTTATTCATAAGCTCCCTTACATAATAGGTGGGAATGTGCCTCCTCCTCATGGCACTCCTAAAGTCATTCCAATATTGGATAGGAGGGTCATTATGGAGGCACCTTTCTTTTTCTAAGGCTGTCCACCAATACATGGCATGTCCTTGGAAGCTAAGGGTAGCCAGAGGGACTTTCCTCTCTTCACTCACCTTGTGGCAAGCAAAGAGTTTCTCAACCTTCATCTTGTTAGGAAAGAATGGCTCAATCCAAGAGGGGGGTGAATTGGATTCTATGACACTTAAAATTTTTTCATGAGTTCTAAGGATCTTTATTTCAATTTAAACTTTTCTAATATGAATTCTCAAAGAAGTTCCTTGAAAGACTTGCTAATGGGAATGAGTCCTATATGCTTTCTTGATTAATCTTTGATAAAGTTCAAAGTTAAGAACACTTAATATGCAACACTTTGATTCAGTTTAAAACAATGTTACACATGCAAACATATTAATCAAGATTATTCACTTTAACACTCAACCAAGATTTTGCTCAAAGTAAAAGATAAGGGTGAGAGAAGAATGCACAAGTCTTTTATCCTGGTTCAGCCACTCCACATGTGACCTACATCCAGTCCTCAATCATAACCTGGTCAAGATTTGTTCCACTATCTCAATAAAGAAGTTTTACAAGCATACCACACATGCATATACTCCTACATTCAAGATAACCACTTTCTTGACCCCAAGAAAACACTTCTTGTAGAAACCCACTACAAGAATTCCTTACCACTTGAGACACATACTTAAGATTTCCCTTACACAATACAAAGAATTAAAGGAACGAATTCACCTGGAAGCTGAACAAATCAAACTGTGAATTCCAAAAGCAAATCTCAATATTTCTCTCCCAAGAATGTGATGATGATGATGATCTCTTTCAAAGCATTTCAAAAATGTTTTACTTCTTGGTTTCACAAAGAAAACACTCCAAGAAGGTCACAAAGACTTCACAATAACATTTTTCTCTTTTTGATTGTTAACTCATTCTCTGTTCTGAAGTTTCAAAGTGTGAAAACTATTTATAAAATTTTCAGACCTAGATAATTGATTATTTTAAAGGATAATCGATTATTTTGTTCTTCATGATTTCTGGAATCACTCATGAATAGAATAATCGATTATTTTGCAGGATAATCGATTATTCCAGAGAGTGCTTCCTGGAATAATTGATTATTTCACAAATAATCGATTATTACAGCAAGGCTTCTTTTCACCTGTTGCTGGAATAATTGATTACATTTAATGATAATCGATTATTTTGAGTTAGTTTTCAAAAACTCTATTTTATATCTAAAAAAATCTTTCCAAGTATGTGAATCATCATCATACTCACTCTCAGTCAAATTAGATTAAGATTAACTCATGCACAAAGCACACATGCAAATAAGCTAAACAAATCAATACAACTTATGAACTATCCCTATTACACATCATAATAGTCATATTTTCTTCTTCTTGACTTGTTTTTGACTTGTTGATGTCCTTGGTCAGCTTTGATTCTCAGAATCCATCTTTTGTTATCATCAAAACTTTCATACTCCAAGTTTGAGTTGATTCACCACTCTATGAATCTCAACAATCTCCCTCTTTTTGATGATGACAAACCATACAAGCCATTTTGTTTTGCAAACCAGCATTTCACATTTTTAGATATAAGCTTTGTTCATATTTAGTCCTGCAAAACAAAGTCAAAAACATTTCTCCCCCTTTGGACATCATCAAAAACAAACATATGGATATATATATCCAAATTACACATGTAATGATTTATGCACAAGAATCATTTGCTTAAAATCAATGCCACAGGACCAACTTAATACCAAGAAATTAATCAAGCAATATCACTAAAGGCATTGTTCCAATTAATCCAAATTAATATCAGAATTTGTATCAGGGAATTTGATATCACATTCACACAATTGCATTTCAAACACAATATTTCAGCCACATGATACATCAGCTAAGCATCACAGCAAACATCAACAAATATGCATCACTACTTGCACACATCAATGTACAAACCAGAATATAGCAGTATCAAACAACCAAATCAATGTTACCATCACCAAATAATTCCAAACACAATATAATCACAATGAAATTCATATTGCACCAGAATTTAAATTGTTCAAATCAAGAGAAAACCAAGATAATCAAATTGTTCAGGAATTAACATGATTACAACCCAAATGAAATTTAAAACCAGAAATTTAAACTAAAACTTCTAAAAATAGAACACTAAAGCTCTTAAAATCATCATTCTGAGTCCTCTTTCATTCCAAGCTGAGCCTTAATCCGTGCAATCTCATGATTAAGGTTATCAAACCGATCAAGAATCAGAATAATATGACTCGTGCTTCCTTGACATCTCCATTACTGCATCAAGCTTGTTAATCATAATTTGCTCAAACAGAGAAAACGCTTTAGGCTCTGATTCTTGCTCTTTTTCAAGTTCAATTTCCACTTGTGGTGGCTGGTCTTCATCATGAGATGGAACACCATCTTCATCTGTTGCCGGTTTAGGTGTTGGAGGAACATCTCCTTTGAATACCCATTTATCTTCTTGTTTTAGCATCCCCATATGATGCAAAGAAGATTTTTCAATCTTGTTCGAGGCATGGAGAATTATCTTTTTCTCCCCTTTAAGATCCACACCAGCTTTCTCAAAAATCCTAAATAATAATAAAGCATATGGTATTGGACCATCCTCCTTCCTCCTAGCTTTCCAAATACAATCATTCACCACAGACACCCAATCTATCTTAATCTTTTTCTTAATAACATGCATAAGAAAAATGTCATCTCTAGACATTTGAGCATGATTATGAAGTCTAGGCTTAAGCATCCAAGCTATAATAGACGAAATCAACCTAGAATTTTTCTTCATACTTTCAACTAGAAATTTGGTATAATTTGTGGTCTCCGGGTTCCTTTGACAATCTCTAAAAGTTGTCAGCTCCTCAAAGTCACCAAAATTGAAGGGTTGGGGCTTCATACTTCCGTCTCCGCTCAACCCAGCTGCTTCCTTCAATGTTGGACCATCAAGCTTTATGAGCTTGCCCTTCACCACAGATTGCATTATCCCTTCATTGCTTGAGGCAAAACATAAGAACATCCTAATAAGCTAAGGGTAATACGATCCTTCTAACTCCAAGAACTTCCCGAGTTCCTGATGCTCCAAGAGAGGAGGAAAACTAAAACCCTCATTCTTGAACCATTCCAGCTTCAAAGTCTTCGGAGGAATGATTCTCCTACCCGCATACCACTCAAAATGGTAGTCTTGGGTCTTTTCATCAGCAAACCAAATATTTTCTTCTTTGGTTATTAAACACTTGGTGTTAGAAATTGCAATTGAGTGTTCTAGATCTAGCATGTATATGTTGTCAATTCTTTTTCCAATGATTCTAATTTCTTTTTTCAATTTATCACAGATCAAGCAACAAGTGTTATGAAATTCAATTTTAAAACCTTTGTCATTAAGTTGGCTTATACTAAGCAAGTTATGTTTCAGCCCTTCAACAAACAATACATTTTCAATCAATATTGAGGAGGAAGAGTTACCAATATTTCCATGACCAAGAATCTTCCCTTTGTTGTTGTAACCATAAGTAACAAATCCTTCATTCTTTAACTTCAGACTTGAGAATTTTGAAGGATCTACAGTCATATGCCTTGAGCAGCCACTGTCAAGATACCATAATAAGCTTTTGGCTCTCAAGCATTCTATTGTGTCTTGATCAGCTCCAACCATCAAACATAAATTGTTTTCTTCAAATTCAGATTGATCACTTGTTGTGCTTGAGTCATTGTCTTCCCAAGCAATGTAGGCTCTTTTTCCTTTGAAATTTTTCTTCACTTTCTTTTCCTCTTGTTGCTTCTTTAAAATGTTTGAACATTCAGCTTTTATGTGTCCTGGTTTTCCACACTCAAAACAATTGTAAGAGGATGTACTTGCTTCCTCTTTCTTATTAGCCTTCTTGTTGAACTTGTAGGGGGAATTCCTCTTCTTTCTTAGGAATTTTCTGAACTTCTTCACCAGCAAGTTGAAGTTCTCTGTCTTAGAATCTTCGGAGCTTGATTCTTCACATACTTCTTTGCCTTTGACTGATTTCAAGGCTCTTAGAGACACTCCTTTGCCTTTTTTGTCTTGCTGTTCATTTTCCTCAAATATATGCAGCTTTTGCTCATGCTCTCTTATCTTTCCAAAGAGAGTTGCAATGGTCAATGAAGTCAAGTCCTTTGATTCTTCTATGGCAGTAACCTTTGCTTGCCATGATCTATCCAAGCATTGTAGCACTTTCAAATTTAATTCTTCTTCTTCAAATTTCCTGCCAAGATCAACAAAGTGATTTATCAAGTGTGTAAATCTCTTTTGAAAATCAGAAATTGATTCACCATGATTCATTCTCAACAATTCATATTCTCTTATAAGAGTATGCTTTCTAGATCTTTTTACATCACTTGTTCCTTCATGAGTGACTTGCAAAGTGTCCCACATTTCTTTAGCAGATTTGCATTGAGAAATTCTGAAAAACTCATCAATAGACAATGCAGATGTAATAATGTTCTTTGCTCTATAGTCATATTGGGCTCTTTTTCTCTCATCATCACTCCACTGACTCCAATTTTTTTATCTCTTCCCATCATCATCTTTAGTCATAGGGATATAGGGTTCATTTTCAATTGTATCCCACACAGCAATGTCAATTGCTTTAATAAAAATTCTCATCTTAATTTTCCAATAGACGTAGTTTTCACCATTGAAAACAGGAGTTTATAAATAGACACACCCTCTCCATAAGGTAGGTTGCTGTTGGCCATTTTTGAAATCTTGAATAACACTCAAGAACCTTGCTCTAGATACCAATTATTAGAAAAGAATGGCTCAATCCAATTCACTCCCCTCTTGGATTGAGCCATTCTTTTCTAACACATCTCCCAATCCAAATACAACTCCACATCATCCTTTCCAAAGAATTGTGGGAGGTCAACTTTGACTTCCCTAGGTTTAATTATTCTCCTAGGTGTGGGTTGTTAGTGATCCCCCATGTTCAAACTTTCATTTGGGGATGAGTATTGGAAGTGTGAGCTCTTACTCCTTCTTTTTTTTTTTTCTCATATATTTTGTGAGTTTTTCTTCTTCTTGCTTAAGAATTCTCAAATCCTCTTCAAAGATAGCAAGTTGAGCCTCTCTTTCAATTTTATCCTTCTCTTTTTGAATGGCTTCTTGTTTCCTCCATAGTTTAAGTGATTTTATCCCTTTAGTTATATAAGAAACACTTTTTGGAGAGCCACCACTTTCACTATAGTTAGAGTTTTGAGACATTTTTAAACAAAAAGTATTTTCACACAAAAATAGTTTTTAAGAAAATAATATTTTTTTTGAAGTGCTAGACTTGACACTTAGAGGTCTAAGAGTATAAATTGAACTATGGAACGAGGTGAGCTACAAAGAGCCACTTAATAACCAAGCCTCTTCAAGTAAAAATATCTAAACCCCCTTGTACTTTTCCTTGCACAAAAAGTTTTCACAAAGTATTTTTCAAAAGAAAAATAACAAGCAAGTGCCTAATGTGTACAATTAATCAAGACTTGAAAACATAAATTGCTTGAAAACAAATTGATTGAACACTTAAATTGCTAAAAACCTCCCTCTAATTCTCTGTGTATGAATCACGAACTTGGGGCATGCCCGGGCACTCGAGCTACATTAAATGGGCACGTGTAAATTGAAAATTCTATTTTTATGCCATACACTTTTCTACTTCATTTCTCTTCTCCCTTTTATCTATTCTAAGCCTCGTCAACAAACCTTAAATGAACAAGTACATTTGAAATAAGGACGTCATTAGAAACAATGGCTTAATACGCAATAAAAAAACACATAAAGATCAATCACATTGGTTCATGCTATAGAAGCCTTGTTAATTAGAAGGAAATTTATTTTGCTAACTATACAAGTTTTGGTATTGATAATAACCTAACCTTTGGGCTTTTGTCGCATAGATAGTAACCTATTATTAGTTGTCCAAACCAATAGTAACCCATTATTAGTTATCCAAACCAATAGTAGTCCATTCTTTATTTCTTTTACACATTTTTGTCATTAATTTTTTTTAAGTTAATATATGTGTGTGTTGTTTGTGACTCTAAAACTTTGGATATTTTGTATTCTTCCACACATTTTTGTTTTGGGTTATTTTTAAAGTGTATGTGTGTTTGCATGTGCTCTATCGTTGTGCATGTCTATGATTGCCCCGATATTTCATTTTTATTTTTCCGAATCAAGAGAGATCGAAGATCCCATGAATCATGCGAAAGATCGCGATCTTACTCCAATCTTATTCTGCAATGATTTCGCATCTGATTTAGCACAGAACATTCTCCGCAAACCGTAAAATCGTATGATTTTACGAGGTAAGTCATAATTTTAACAACACTACTTCCTACAACTAGTGATTTCTATTTTAGCCCATAAAAGAGATACTGCATAAATTAGCTAGGCAAGTATAGGTATAGCAAAAAAAAAATATATATATATATATATATATATATATATATATATAAATATATATAATATGATGAAAAAATAGAAAATAACAAACACATATATTAAAACCAACAATATAACAATCTAAAAATTCATGGCATTCATAATCTAGTGATAGTCATCATAAAAAACATAAATTCCTAACCAACAAAAGGATTAAATAGTCATCTATTACAAACTAGCAAAACACAATGACAATTCCTAAAACTATTTTGTTTAATCCTCTTCATCCTCATCAATGTCTGCATAATTAATTTCAACATAATGATGTTGCTCATTTCAAAATCCTTTAGCTTCTGCTCTATTTGAATGTATGAAATTAGCATTTGGAACTAATTCCTCCTCCTCACTACTAGTGCTAGAATCTTTTGATGCCTCAAATTCTTCAACCCTTTTCCCCATGTTCTTTGAAGATAATCTTTTGGCTCTTTTACAAGGATTAGTAGATGTTCCTACCTGCCCCTCTCCACTTGCTTCTCTCTTTTTATGACGCCCAGTGTGTTGTTTAGGCTCATCAAGTCCCGAAGCTTGATAAACTTGTCTCCAAGTAAAGTCATCATCTCCTTCATGAACCCTCTCATCTTCACCTTCTTCCCTGTTTATCTCTCCAATTAGCCACTCATCCCATTAAGACTAATGGGATCGATTTCATCCTTAAGGTTATACCTCTGATGGAGTGCTTGATTATACTTGACAAATACCAAGTCATGTAGTCTTTTATGCTCGAGTCTATTCCTTCTCTTAGTATGAACCTAAAACAATTAAATAAAATCTTATTACTTAAAGAATAATAAGCAAGACATGATTGTTGACTTTAAATAGGAATTAAGAAATTAATTACTTGCTCAAAGATGCTCCAATTACGTTCACAACCCGAAGCACTACATGTCAAGCTAAGGATCCTTATTGCAAGTTGTTGCAAATATGGAGTATCTAAACCATACATCCGCCACCATTGAGCTACAAATGCAAACAAAATATGTTAAACATAGACACTTGAGCAAATGACTTAAAGAATAAAAGTTCAGAAGTTGCAATATTTTGTCTCTTACCCGGTGCAACTTCAACCCTCATTACTATAGCAGTTGTGGACCCAAACATACCACTCGCAACTTTATAGTGAGCCAACTCCTTGTGAACAATCTTCTCCATCTCCAAATCTCCCAACAACCTATTGATACAATCATACAAACTCCTAATAATCTCACCATTAAACTCCATTTGTGGGTTGGCATAAAAGAACTCTAGGTACAAAAAGTGACCACCAGCATGTAATGCACTAGTACAAAAATCACTTTTAAAATCGGGGGTTTAAAATCGATCATAAGGTAGCCGATTTTAAAAGTGATGCGGTGCCAATTTTGTAAATAATGACATTACTTTTTAAATCGGCTACCTTATGACTGATTTTAAAAGGTCTCTGATGCTACTTTTAAATCGGTTCTTAAATAGCCGATTTTAAAAGTGCTACTTTTAACATCGGCTATCTAAGAACCGATTTTATATGTAGTGTTTAAAATCGGTTCTTAAATAGCCGATTTTAAAATTGGCTATTTAAGAACCAATTTTAAAAACTACATACAAAATAACCGGTGTTAAAAATGTCAGAACTTAATTACCCCGCGATTTCTCCCTTCCCCTCCATTCTCTTTCATTTATCCCTCCATTCCTTTCTTTACTCTCTCGGGCTCTCATCTAAAGTCTCCAGATTCTCATTTTCTTTGCAAGACTACAATATCAAGGTAACATTCTCTTCTCATGTCTCTAGTTTCGTTGTTGCTAGGCAAATTTTGAATCTGGAACGGGTCGTGCTGCAAGCAGAACGGGTTGTTCTGCAAGCAGAACGGGTCGTTCTACAAACAAAACGAGTTATTTTGCAAGTAGAATGGGTCGTTCTAAGGCCGTTCCAGACTACAATTTTAGGCATTTTTCGGATCCTGGAATGGCCTGTTCCAGTTTAGGTTTTTTCTACTTCTCGCGCCACTGTCTACCACCACCAGGTACAATTTCTCTCTCTCCTCTTTCTATGTTTATGGCCAAGTACGCCATTCCTCAATTCCACTGTTTTGTGGGAATCCCACATTGACTAGTGTTGTTTCCGTGATTGCAGGGTGCCCAAGTTGTTGGAATGGGGAAGGAAGCTTAGAATGTGCCTGCTGTTGCGGGTTTGTTCAGCAAGGCCAATCAGATATTGGGGTACTTACGACTTGCGACTTGCCACCTTAATTTTATAAGCGTTTTGGTTTTTTGTTTTGTTGCTAATATAATGTGGTTTCTAATTTCAGGTTTGATCTTCTTGATGTATGCGTCAATGGGCCGAAAGAAAAGCTTGATTCGACTGTTATTAGCCAGGTTTGTTCTTCGATTATTTGGTTAAATTATGTGTTCTATTTAGTATAATTGGCAACCTAGGCTTGGCTATTTTTACTTGGCTAAGGACTAAGGTTATGTTTGGTTTGATAGAGCAGGGGGAAATGGAGTAGAACGGTGTTAGTTGATATGGTTTAGATTGTTTATGATATAATGGAATGGATTGGAAGCTGATGAAATCCATTATGTATCATTCCATCTAATGCTGCCCAATTTGGGAGATATAGGATGAAACTAACTTATACTTTTATATTTTCATTAATTATCTAATCCGAAACATTATATCGTGAGATATTTATACATCACTATTCTTTGTAATACGACCATGCATGGTGTCTGTCATTTAGAATATTCTTGTACCGGGAGGACCCTATCGGTCACGTTGACCAACACGTGCCGTTCCGTCAGACACCCATGCGAACTGGACCATACCCAAGGTTGACGTTAGCATCGGCCCAGCTGAAGGCCGATGCAAACGGCATGATGCATCCCCGCATCCTACGTATCGGCTTAGCCAAATGCCGATCCGATAGGATTACCAAGTAAACGTTTACCGACCCGGTCAACAGTCGAAGACATGCAACCTCCCAAGCATTAGCCTGTCAGCTCGGCAATGTACCGATAGGTTAAGTAGATTATAGTACAAATCATAGTTAACAAGGACAAGTGCCTAATTAAGACATGATTAGCTGATTAGCATCGTATTACCTAATTTGGTAAAGATTAGAATAGGCCCACCACGTTCAGGCCCATGTCAGGTATTATAAATAGGTCACACGCAACGAGGTACGTCACTGTTCATTAATTATCCTAGAATATCGTGCTTGTCCTGACTTGAGCGTCGGAGTACCTTTTGCAGGTACCTCCCCCCTCTGACGAATCCGTTTGAAGTATCCGTTCGGCCCTTCTTACCAAGAAGACTACGAGTGTATCCTTGAGCAGGTACAATTCTTGTTTATGTTCAACAACTTTTCAAGATACACACCAGCCAATTTGAATTCTAATACAAACCGATTTGTTTATGTTAAAAAGAAAAGAAAGAGGTATACACCTAAACAAGTGTAAAGTAAATGTACATTTTAAAAAAAAAGTACAAAGTATAAACATTAATTGCAAATTAAAATTTAAAATTTTAGTAAATTTGAAATCTTTATACAATTATACTTCATACATATGCTTTATCTTTCACTTTTAAGAAAAATTAAATTATTAATTATTAATTATTCATTTAACAACGATAACATTATATTAATTTTATTTTTCAAACCAAATTATTTATTATTTTATTTTAAATGAGATCACTAAATAAAGGGGTATATAAAAAGTAATGGAAAGAAAAAAAAATATAGAATAAGATAATTCTTAGATTCTTTTTGTTGGAAATAATTGATTATTCCAGCAAGAGGTTCAGGGAACATTGCTGTAATAATCGATTATTTGAGAAATAATTGATTATTCCAGGAAGTATTCTCTAGAATAATCAATTATCATGAAAAATAATTGATTATTTTGTTCTTGAGTGATTTCCAAAACTCATGAAGAACAAAATTATCGATTATCCTTAGAAATAATTGATTATCTAGGTCTGGAAAACTTTATAAATAGTTTTCACACTTTGAAGGAAATACAGAGAGATGAACTGAAAATTGAAGAGAGAAAAACTGATTTTGTGAAGTCTTTGTGACCTTCTTGAAGTGTTTTCTTTGTGAAACCAAGAAGAAAAACTTTTGTGAAATGCTTTGAGAGAAATCATCATCACCAATACATTCTTGGAAGAGAAGGATTAAGATTTTTCAAGAATTCACATTCTAATTTGTTCAGCTTCCAGGTGAATTCGTTCCCTTAATTCTTTGTGTAATGTGTAAGGAAATCTTGAGTAGGTGTCTCAAGTGGTAAGGAATTCTTGTAGTGGGTTTCTACAATAAGTGCTTTCTTGGGTGCAAGAAAGTGTCTATCTTGAGTGTTGAAGTGTGTGCATCTGTGGTATGCTTGTAAAACTTCTTCATTGAGATAGTGGAACAAATCTTGATTAGGTTATGATTAAGGACTGGATATAGGTCACATATGGAGTGGCTGAACCAGGATAAAACACTTTACCCTCTCCTCTCATATTTATCTCTTACTTTGAACCATCTTTAATTAAATGTTAAAATGGTTGGTCTTGATTAATATGCTTGTATGATTAAAATGGTGTAATCTGAAACATGAGCATTGCATACTAGTTGTTTTATAAGCTAATTCAATAAAGATCAAGCAAGAACTCATATAGGAGTCATTCCCATTTGCTAGAGTTTCAATAAACTTTATTGAGAATTCATATTAGAAAAGTTTTAATTGAAATAAAGATCCTTAAACTCTGAAAATTTTTTAAGTGTCATTGAATCCAATTCACCCCCCTTCTTGGATTGAGCCATTCTTTTCAATCAATTAGAAGGCCCAAGACCCAAAAAGGGTGATTTAGTAGCCTAGAAGGGGTCATTCCCAATCTGAAACGGGTCGTTCCAAACTCCTAAAAATGGCTTAGAAATGCTATGTCGAAACAGGTCGTTCCCAATTCAGAATAAGCCATTTAAACATAGTTTGTTTTGAGCGAAATTCGAATCTAGAACAGGCCATTCCATATTAAAAATTTGGCCTTAACAAACTGGCCTAGAATAGGCCATTCCTAAATAGGAACGGGTCTTTCTGGTCAGTGCTAACATCTATAAATAATAGCATCAAGAGCTACTCTAGGGACCGGAAAAATTCATCTAGAAAGCCCTAAATAGCTCGAAAACTCTCTCTCTCTCTATCTTTGTATTTCTTGAGATTTGTGAGGCATTCTGTAGTGTGAAAGGTAGCAAAAGAGCACCTAAAAGATCCCTTCATTTGGAGGTCCAAGAAAGCTCAACTAAGGGGTATTTCAGTCAATATCCTTCTCCTGTCCCTACTTCATTTTTAATAAAGATTGTTCTAAACAAAAGGAATAATCATGTAGGCGTATTAGGGAAAATCGTGTAATTTATATTTCATGTATATAAATAACCATTAATAAAGGGGAATCAATATTTAAACTGTGAATTATTATTATGCTAGCTTCGACACTAGTCATAGGTACCAATATAGGGCGTTGTAGGGTGCATAATACATTCCCTACACGTAACCAACCCCTGAACCCAATTTGGGTTATTAAGGCCATTATTGGATTTTCAAAAATCTTTTATTTTTCCAATGTTTTGAGTAAAACATTGGTGGCGAATCCATGAACCTGTTTTTAAAACCGTTAATTAGGGATTAGTCTGATTTTTAAACATTCCTTAATTGACAATATTTTCAATAAGAAGTCCAAACCATCTGTGGGCAAGATCAGAATTTTTTGGGTTCTGACAAGGAAAATGATACAACATAGCCTTCATGGTATCTTGGGTGATCGTTTGCTCCCAATCACTGGAGTAGGTGATCCTTTCTTTTTGCAACTAGAGACATTTGCAATCAAACTTAAGTTTACCGAACTTGGTCCATCCAACCCTATCCAAGTAGTGTTCATAAGACACCTTTCATCTTGTAGTTATTGGACTCTAATGGTCTTCCTAGGGAGAAAAGAAGTCTCAATATTTTTTTTCCATAAGGACTTTGAGGCTTTTGGTTGCTTGTGGATTAGGTGCCATTTGAAAAGGTTAGGGTTTCTATTTTGGAAGATGAGAGTTTGGGGTTTTAAAGAAAATGAGGATGAGTGCTTGAGAGAAATGAGAGTGTAAAATGGTTAAGTGTGTGAAAGGTGGGTATATGGAGTGGTTTTGGTTTTCTTTGAAACATGTTAGGTAAGAAAAAAGTACGGGTGGAGAGAGAAAAGTACAATTGATAAGACAATCCAAAAACCATCCCATTATTCCACACATACATTTATCAAATCCCCGTTTCATAATCATTGTAAGACATTAATGAGCATTAAATACTAAAGATATCCTTTCAGAGAAAGACGATATACGAGAGAACATACAAATATATATGTATATATATGTGTGTGTGTGTGTGTGACATATTATTCATTAGATTAATGAATTAGGTGATAAACACATGTAAGCATAAGTTTATATAATCAATTAAATATCATTTTATTAGACTAATTCAAATAAATCGTGCATTATACAAATCGATGTAATAGATTGCAAATTGCAATATGTTGGTTAGCGGATAAATGAGTTATTGGAGTAACTTTTTTTTTTATGAATTGAGGTGTGTTTGAAAACAATCGTATTTTAGACTAGTAAAAAAGAATTAACGTTGGATTCATATTTATGTTTGCAGATTGACTGAATTAAAAATGAGTTTTTAAGCAAATTGAAGTATTTATTTTATATATTTAAAAACCACAGGAAAAAACTTAAACATACTTTAATGCGACTAATAGTACTTAGTCTTTATAAAAAAATTTAAAATTGAAAATAATTATTATTTTAAAAGGACCAAATTAGTTTAAATATAAAAGATAAAAGATTGAAATTAATATTCTAATAGATAAAAGAATAAAATAAATCTAAAAAATAAGATAAAATATTAAAAATATAATTTAGTCAAATAATAATAATAGCTGAAGAGAATTATTATTATTAAATTGACATTGAAAAATTGGAGAGTGAGGGTTGTTGTTCTTATTCTTCTTCTTCATCTTCTTCGCTTTAATCTTTCAAAAACGAGAGCTTCTTTTAAGTAATAATTTTTTTTGTCCTTTTAAGTAAATGCGTCTTATATTAAATTGATTTTGTTTAAGTTATTTTAAATTAGCTTATTCAACATTTTCTGTCTCTATCACATCTTATTTAATATGCTTGATGGTGAATTTATCTTTACTGATACACAAAGGAAATTCGTCTCCACAATCGTGGATGATTATACCCTTAGTATTTTTTAAAAATAAATATTTTTAGGAATTATCATTAACCAACTTTAAATAATTGCTCATATTATTATATTTTTTTCTTTTAAAAATATTTAGAAGCACAAAATGTCTCTTTTCCCTAATTTTGTTATAATTACTCTAAATATATCTTTTGAAATTTTGTGTTACTTCAAAGTGATAATTGTTCCGACCCAAATACTATCAATCTAGTATGAGCTTCATATACCCCTTAATAAGTTATCAAATAAATTGATAAATTTGACATTCTTCACGCATCTAAGCAAACTTAGCAGATTTATTTGATAGCTTAATGACAGTGAATAAATTAATGAATGTTGACTTAAATGATTAGAAAAAATTATAAATATGAAAATTAAAAAAATATTTTAAAATATAATGAATAAAAAAGATTTAAAAAGATAAATATAAATATTAAAAATATCAATTTTAAACTATGGAAACTAAAATATAAGTAAGACAATATTAATTAAAAAATATTTTAACTTTAAGAAAATTAGTTGTATGTATTAATTTATACTATTTTGACAATATTCTTTCTAATTTATCTTTGTTATAAATGCTAAGAAAAATAGGATAAACGATGGAAAAAATCTTATTAAATGAAATATAAATAGTTAATTTTTTCTTTTATTTTTTATAAAATACACGTTTTTATACTCATACTAGAAAACAGGGAAAGTACTTTCACATTATATTTAAAATGCATCATGATATTAGTCTTTATATATATATATATATATATATATATATTAATTT
>NW_017984492.1:44478-54736 GCF_000340665.2 Cajanus cajan | reverse complement strand
GTGGCCTTGGCATAGTGTTAATTGTAAGATTTATGTGGATTGATGTAATTGAGATGTGAAGATGATGAGTGATTGATAAATTATGATATATAGAAATGTTTGTAAATATTTCCTTATGTAATGAGATTACATTATTGTGTGTTTGTATGTACTTTACATATGATTGTTTTCTTTTCTCACCGTACGAATTGTGGATGTTTTAGGTGAGAAAGATCCGGCTTCGAGTGGCATCTAGAATGCCAACAGTGGAATTGCGAGATGCTCTGATATTGTAACATCGGGGCAAATAATTTTTTAGAATATCGGTTTTTATATGGATTTGGAATTGTAAATGTTATTTTTGAAAACAATTTGAAAAATCTTGCATTTTTATTGTAGTTATTGAAGGATAATATTGAAGATTCTCTTGTGAACTCTTTTACCAAAATTGAAAATTTTATTTATAAGTTTCTATTACTACATTATATATATATTGGGGTAGTAAGGGTGTCACATAGGTTGCAACTTGGTAAGGTATTGGGTTACAAAAATGAGTTTCTAGCTTTGATTTTACTTTTTCAAATTTTTTTTGGTAATCATGTGATAAACCTTTCTTTCCAAAATCCTTGAAACCCATCTTCTTAAAGTGTGATTTTTGACATAAAAACGTCTTTATACCACCTATAATCAGATATTGTTGGACAATATAAATTTGCTAATTAACTAGCGGCTCTATCTTTAAATATATTGGGATCTCCTACAAGATGTTAAATAATAGTATAAATGAGGGTTGCTATAACATCTTTCTCATTTTCACTTTTCATGTCTCCTAATATTGTTTCTCTATGAGAGGGAGAACAAAAATTATCCCACCATCCTTTCAATTGTCTTGTAAATCCTTTCTATTCTAATATGCTTTAAAGCATGTTGAGGTGTATCATCCAAAATGAGTTTTTTACTCTGGTCAACTATATATAGAAATTTCAAAAGTAATATCAAAAAGTGGATTAAAAATTTTAATTAGTGATAAAAAAATTCAAATATGCATTCTAATATTATTTAAAAAGAAAATTTCAATAATTTATAACAAATTAGCATATATTTATTTTTTAATATTATTTTTGACTTATTATTATTATTATTATTATTATTATTCGTATCTTTTGTAATTGTCAAATTTTATTTATATAATCAATTAAATATCATTTTATTAGACTAATTCAAATAAATCGTGCATTATACAAATCGATGTAATAGATTGCAAATTGCAATATGTTGGTTAGCGGATAAATGAGTTATTGGAGTAACTTTTTTTTTTATGAATTGAGGTGTGTTTGAAAACAATCGTATTTTAGACTAGTAAAAAAGAATTAACGTTGGATTCATATTTATGTTTGCAGATTGACTGAATTAAAAATGAGTTTTTAAGCAAATTGAAGTATTTATTTTATATATTTAAAAACCACAGGAAAAAACTTAAACATACTTTAATGCGACTAATAGTACTTAGTCTTTATAAAAAAATTTAAAATTGAAAATAATTATTATTTTAAAAGGACCAAATTAGTTTAAATATAAAAGATAAAAGATTGAAATTAATATTCTAATAGATAAAAGAATAAAATAAATCTAAAAAATAAGATAAAATATTAAAAATATAATTTAGTCAAATAATAATAATAGCTGAAGAGAATTATTATTATTAAATTGACATTGAAAAATTGGAGAGTGAGGGTTGTTGTTCTTATTCTTCTTCTTCATCTTCTTCGCTTTAATCTTTCAAAAACGAGAGCTTCTTTTAAGTAATAATTTTTTTTGTCCTTTTAAGTAAATGCGTCTTATATTAAATTGATTTTGTTTAAGTTATTTTAAATTAGCTTATTCAACATTTTCTGTCTCTATCACATCTTATTTAATATGCTTGATGGTGAATTTATCTTTACTGATACACAAAGGAAATTCGTCTCCACAATCGTGGATGATTATACCCTTAGTATTTTTTAAAAATAAATATTTTTAGGAATTATCATTAACCAACTTTAAATAATTGCTCATATTATTATATTTTTTTCTTTTAAAAATATTTAGAAGCACAAAATGTCTCTTTTCCCTAATTTTGTTATAATTACTCTAAATATATCTTTTGAAATTTTGTGTTACTTCAAAGTGATAATTGTTCCGACCCAAATACTATCAATCTAGTATGAGCTTCATATACCCCTTAATAATGCCGAAAGCCCGTTTCGGGCCGGTGGCGACAATGCATAATAAACAATATGAAGATAACAATAAGATGATGAATGCTTAAATTGATAAACATTTCAAATGCAAGTGTTCTATAATAAATTTGAACCATTCCTCAACTAAAGCCTTAGCAAAGATGTTAGCCCATTGGTGATTAGTGTCAATAAATTTTATATCAAAACACTCCTTTTTGCATATAATCACGAGTAAAATGATATCTTATCTCTATATGTTTTGCTTTAGAATGATGTATGTGATTTTTAGAAAGATTAATAGCATTAATATTGTCACAGAAAACATGTATATGATTTCAAAACTTGAATATTCTTCTAATTGATATTTCATCCATAATAGTTGTGAGTAATATCCAACAACAAAGATATATTCTACTTTTGCAATAAAAAGTGCTATTGAATTTTGTTTTCTGCTTGCCTAGGAGATAAGACAAGAGCTTAGGAAGTGACATCCTCCACTTGTACTTTTTCTCTTGATCTTATGTCCAACATTGTCTCCATCACTAAATCTTGCTAACCTAAAATTATTGTTTTTCTCATAAAATAAAATAAGGTTAGTAAAACCTACCAAATATTTGAATATACATTTAATAACTTTAAAATGAGACTCTAGGATCAGATTGAAAATGAGCACATAAGCAAACACAAAACAGGATGTCAAGTCTGCTGGCAGTCAACTCTTTTGTATATTTTTGCTAAAAAAATTGAAGATGCCTTTCTTTAGTTGCTTGATCTGAAGACTTTGGAAAAACTTAAGTTCTGTCATCATGCTCATCTCAAACTTCTTCCACATTAGCTTCGAAAAACCCTCACACAATGATTCATTAGTAGCTCCAAAAATGGTAGCATAAACATATATTTGGACAACTATAAAATTTGTGTAAAATTTTTTCTAAATAAAGTTGTGTCAACCTTACCTTTCATAAAATCATTATTTAGCAAAAAAAATGCTTATTCTTTCATACCAAGCTCTAGAAGCTTATTTTAAACTATAAAGAGCCTTTTTCAATTTGAAAACATGTTCTTTAAAATTAGGATTTTCAAAACTTGGAGGTTGTCTTACATAGATTGTTAAGTCAGACGAACCGCATTCACAATTCCCACCAATCACAATTCTCACCAAGGTTTTGAATATGACAAATATAATACATATTGTTATTACTAACATGTGCATTAGTGTTTCAGTCAAAAAGTTCAAACAATGAAATATGCTCAAGCATAATCTGGCTAGACAAAACATCAAACGATAGAAAGGTTAGTATCAAGACTAAGGCTGATTCAGGCACAAATCAAAATACAAAGTCTATCAGCAGAAGCTTGAGGCATCAGACGCAAATTGGCCAGACACCAACATAAAGTGACCACCAAAAAAACCAAATAAACTAGAAGGCGAAGTTATCACTCCTATACCCAGACGAAAAGGGTAGTCAAGATCAGACGTAGTATCTTGTAACCAGACGATGTCAAAAATGCTGAAGCATATTTGAAGTCCACTAATCACATTGAAAGAAATCATACAAGAAACACAAAAGGACATCAACATGAATAAAAAAATATAGGCAAGCATGCATTCACAAGTCAAAGATGAGTGCGTCAAAAAAAGGACACCTACTTTTTAGAAAAAGATAGCACCGCAGCAGCTAAACTGATGAGGAAAGTACAAATATACCTAGATCATGATTGAAGTCAGATATCGAAGTAATGAACTACACAGAGAGACTCCACGAATACAAGCAAACATTTAATGCAAGATCAAGTGCATTAAATGAGAAGATTTTCATGAACATGAATGAAGGCTTCATCTGCAATGACACAAAGCTACGCTCCAACAGAAAATTTAAAATCAAACAACGGGAAGATTTATCAAAAGTGTATAAGTATCAAGGCCAAGAAGAAGAAGAGACAGATCTGAGAAGCAGAGCAAACATGCATACACAAAAGAAAGCAAAGAGCATAAACTATTTTTCTTCTCAAAGTACTTCCTGTATATCTGTGTAAAACTAAGATAGCTTATCTTAGTGAGTGTTGCTAATAGTTCATCCTCTCTACGAGAGTAAACAAACACTTAGACACTTATCCTTGTAAAACTAAGGTTACGCACCTTAGTGAGTGTAGAAATTACCCTATCCTCTCTGTGAGACTTGCAAACACACTCAACACCCTCAATTGTTGTAGAGCCTGAAGAGGCTAGTAGAAAGAATAATTGTGAACCAGAAGTGGTTAAGAATACTAGCGTCAAGTTGACGAGCTAGAAGTGGTTGAGAATACTTATAATCCTTTGTGATTAGTGGAACCCTTTGGTTGAAGGAGACTGGACCTCAGATTGAGTGAACCAATATAAACATCTTTGCATTCTTTTTTATTTTTCACCACTACTTACTTCGTCTTTCATCTACCTTCTTTTCAACAAACTATTAGACGAAAATACATTTGATCATTGAAACTGAGAAACAGTTTTTTTCTTTTGGAAGATAAAACCCTTCAGACGAAAAACAAATTTACTCAACTTGTCTCTTGAAGTGGAAAACCAGCTTTGTTAAACAAAAAATCACTAACAGAAAAATTTGGTTAAGTTTTTCAAACAAGATTGAAAAACCCACCTAGGGATTATCCTTGCGAAGCAACTTTTACAAAAAAATCTTCCTTCGAACACGAACACACATTCAAGCCCCCCTTCTGTCTGTATTTTCGCTAATTTCATAAACTTCCTCTTTAATAATACCATTCAAAAAACACGATTTACATCCATTTAAAATAATTTGATGTGTTTATGAGCTACAAAGGCTAACATTATTTTGATAGCTTTTAGCTTTCATTACTTCAACATCACCTCCTATGATGATTCTCCCATGTTGGTATTAGGTGAATTTAATGAACATTTTCATTTTTTCTTTCCAATATGGGTAGTCTTCTCTATTAAAGACTGGAGGCCTTGTAAAAGAAATTCCTTTAGGTGGGTATTGACCTTCATTTCTTCTCATCTTATGGTCTTTTCCTTTAGCACTATTAGATGCTCAACCTTATCAAAGGCTAAGCTCTAATACCAATTTATGGAGAAAAGAGAGACGTTAGAAGGGGATTTGAATTGTGTCACTAAAAAACTCACACTATCTACAAAATAGTGAAGTAATAATGTTATAGTAAGCAGTGCAAACGAAAAGGCAAAAAAAAAAAGAACACAAACTGTTTTTATATTGGTTCGTCCCAACCATTGAGACTATGTTTAGTTCTTGATCCAAATGGATCAAGTTCCACTATGTTATCCAAGACATATGTGTTCTTTACCAAGACACTTCTGGCACAATCCTATGTATTCTTTAACTTGCCTCTTCAAGAAACTACCTAATTGTTCTTTTACACAAATCCTCTCCAAGCTTCAAACAACAAGTATTCTTTTATAAACAAGCATTTCCAAGCTCAAACCCAATAACTCAAAGTTATAGAGGTTTACAAAGTTGGTTCATCTTCCTTTCAAGACATGATACAACAAATTCAGTACAAAGAATTTTTACAAAAATAAAGAATGTAGTGTTTACAAATTGATCTTTTTCCTTTCTAAATTTCAAACTTCCTTTTGTAGGGTTTTAAATGAAGATGCCCGTTACAAATCCTTGGGCTTATCTCTCACGACTTGTTTCATCTATCTTCATGTTTTGCTTCTTGAGGAGAGAAGTGTCCATTGGTGTAATAAATGTTTGAATGAAATGCTTTAATTGAATTGTCACTACTTATTTGATCAAAGAAGCTACTTATCACATTTAAGCACCAAGTGGATAGAACTATGTGTGTATTAAGTTGGTGCAATGTTGAAACAACTTTTAACTACAACTTTCCATTTCTAGGGACCAACTTTTCCTTTTTTGACACAAAGCATGTCTTTCTTTCCTCTTTGTAAAGTTTAGGTACCGATGAAGAACTTCTTAAATTCAATCTGTTAAGGAAACATTCAAACATAGCCACTTCCTTATTTAGAGATATAAATGATAAAGATTTAACGATATCTCTCTTTGTATCTAATGTTTTGTCTTATTGCAGCTTTTGTCTTATACAAGGATTCATCTTGTGAAAATTTGTATCTTATTGAGAAGTTGTGTCTTAGTAGAAGATTTGTCTTAGTCATTTCAAAAAAAATTTCTATTGATCAAAATCCTATTTTTTGTTAATAGCAAAACTTTAAACTAGAGGAATATATGATTGTCTTTTCACCTAACACTTACTAACCTTGACATTGATCGAAGTCTCTTTTATAGATATCACCATCGCTCGCAACATGAAGGCTGAAGACCGTTGAGGACTTCGGATTGACAACCTCGTACTCATACTTTTTGGCAAGTACAATCTAAATTTGTATCTATATATATTATATATAATTATATAAAGGAGATACCTTCTTTTTGTCCTCTCTACTTATTTTAGACATTTGTACCTATTTATTATATTTTAATCTTTTCTCAATAACATATCTCTTAAAGGTAAATCAATACCATATATGAAGAGGATAACTCCCTTTGGTCACCACTATTTTTTAGACATTTATACAATTTATTATATTTTAATATTTTCCTAACCATGTATCTCTTAAGGGTAAAATAGAAGAAAAAAAACATAAACATGAATACAAAAAATTAATCATTCACTCTATCAAAAATAATATATACACTTATTTTGTAATCATCTTTGGTCTTTATTTATTATTTTGTAACCATGTTTGATCTCTACATATTAGTTTTCACTCCCTTAACTTATTTATCCATATCTATATTCGATTATAATATTTTTATTTTGAACCATATTTTGGCATTCTAACTACATAATATCTTTTAATAACGGCATAATATCTTCTCTAATAATAATCACTATTAGATAATTATCTTATCTCACTAAATAAAATCACAACATTATCATTTTAATAACTTATTCCCTCTTTTAAACTATGATTTTGTCCAAATATGGTTTAAAACACTACGTTTTTGTTACATTGCAACATTGTCCATCGTTTAGGAACACAAGAGATCCCAAACTTGGATCTACTCTGATACCACTTGTTGTGAACCGGGGGTTACCACACTTATACACATGTCTCCACATTGGTGAGATACTATCCGCTTTAAGCCCAAGTCCTCACAGTTTTGCTTTTGGACATCACCCAAAAGGTCTCTCAACCAATGGAGACAATTGTGTGTATATAAACTCATGTTCATCCTCTTGTTTGAACGATGTGGGACTTTGCTTGCATCCCAACACAATTTAACCCATAATAATTATTTTTTAAATTTTTTGTGCAAATATTACTCTTTAATATTACATCATATGTTATTAATTTTTTTAATTTTGTTTTAAAAAAAATAAGAATGATGTATAAATCATATTAAATATTAAAATTATTTGAATATCACTCTATAAACATTTTATCATCAATTTTTATTGATTTTTTTGTTTCCATCCCATCATATCATATTTATCATTATTTGCATAGAACGTAGGATGTCCATTTTTTTTTTCTTTTCTTTTTTTGGTTTTGAAAAACCTACGTTATTTGTTATAATTTTGACAAATCTAGGTTTGTAGACTTATATTGTATTTTTAACATTATCTGTAAAATGTATAAATACCAGAACTATATTGTTATTTTTATTGCCGTGAACAATCTATATGTTAAAATATTTTGAAACATGGTACTATAAGACTGTTAAATATTTTGTGCGTAATTTTATATTACTTGAAATTTGAAAGTTCTTTCTTTCTCATGACCAATACTTTTGTTAAAATTAAAAACACAAACTTGGATAAAGGCATAAAAAAAATAAAATCAATCGTAAAATTTAATTTATAAGGGAAAGTTGGGATTCAATAGATAACAAGTATTTTATTTGCGCAAATTGAACATATCATCCGTAGTAGCTCACCTGGTTAAATTCGATTGTTGAATTTCCGGGTTCAATTCCCGGCTACGGTATAATTTCAAAAGAATTACATTTTTTTTTCTTAATTTTAATAAACCTACATTTTTGGAGAAGAAAAAACACCTAGAAAACATCCTTTAATTATTGAACACCTTAGAAAACATTTTAAAAAATAAAATAAATAGTGGTTTGGTTTCAAACAACATTTTTTTTTTCTATTTTCAGTTTTAATTATAAATTCCACCTTATTTTTAATTTATTTTCTGCTTTTAAATGTTTATATGTGGAATAGGATTATGTTTTCTGTTTTCATTGTTTTTATTTAAAATTTTAAATGTAAAAGTAAAATGATTTTATAATTAAAATACACATTTCAACCAAGCCCTTGTTATTTTCAAAGGTTCAAATTTAATTAAACTGAATGATAGGAACGTAATATAATTAAAATTTACTATCTAATAGGTAATTTAATAACTTATGTTACAAAATCACTATTATCTTACTATATGATTTCTCTATTTTTTTATTTAATGATAAATTGATTAAAAAATTGCTTTGTTTTGTGGTGTTCCTGGATCTTTAATTTAAGAGCTCAGGTTTTGTGGAAAGATTTCTTCCTTTATTCTGTAAGAGGAATGAAAATGAAATGACATGGATATTTTTTTCAGGTATGTAATGATTCCTTGGATTGCTCATATGATGATGATATATATTCTGGCTCCAAACATAGAGGAATAAGAGAGAGGCCAAACCTTAAGGTGTTAGTTGGAAAAATAAGGCAACAGGTGAACCTAGCTATAATTGTCATTTCTTATTGTTTGTTACGTTGGATATTCTATCTTGTTGCCAATGTATGTAACCAGTCTTAGTTTTATACTTGCATGTCTGTATATAATATCAAATGTTTTTAACCACTAAAATATTATGGTGGAGTGGTCTTGCTCGATTATTGGAAATTAAAGGATTCATAAGGGAAGGAGATGACAAGGTAGAAATAATTGCTTTACTTAAAAGTAACATATCCTTATAGCTTTTATATATACTACTGGAAATTAGGTTGTCATTATGTATTTTATATAAAAAAAATTAAAAAAAATGATCGAGTAAACGGAAGCTAAAATACAAAAAGTGGTCATTTATAGTTGAAGAGACAAAATAGTCTAATCAAAATGTTTACATGAAAGATGAGAATTGCCTTTATTAATTGTATTGATAAAAAACATATATATTTATAATTACCTGATTCTGTTCATAAATTTCATAGTGGAAATTGCCGGATTTGTTGCCTTTAAAAATCAACAAATGATGCATACAATTGACTAGTGATCCTAAGAGAAGGTAATTTTAAATACAAAATGCTAATATCATACTTGTAGACACTGTCCAATACACTTCCTATTATTATGAGAACCATATAAATTTAACTCATTATGTGAAAATGTTAAAAGAATGTGTTGCTCTTATTGTACTTAAAACATAATCATCTAAAACACATCACATGGAAAACTCTTTTTAAGGCGTTTTGAATTTAAGAATTGGTCAGAATGATATTTTTGTATTTAGCATGAAAGTGGAAATGTGCCACACTGGCACTGCCATGCTTTTTTAATACAATCTCCTAGGTCCTAAACTCCAAGCAAAACTATGGTATCATTAGTAATTTTGTGTGATTTGATTTCAACTTTTCTCCACCCAATTGTAGATCCATGTTTAGGTAAAATACCCAGAGCCAACATAATTGGGGATGGAATTTTTGAAGTCTATGAATAAGCAAGATTTCTATGTGTTGGAATTCAAGAAGAATTAGAAGGCTTAAACTCATATATTTTATTCATACTTGTAATCTTTTAAATACATAATTGAAAGTTGATACAAATTCTGCTCATAAACATAAAATTAAATGACAAATATAAATACTCATAAAAGTGTAACAACACCTATAATTCCTATAATTAAAAAATCATAACCGTAGGAATTCTAATAATGCTCCATTAATATGAAATAAACTCAAATAATAGATGCTGATTCAGATTCTCAACACTCCTCCTTGAATCAGTAGCTATTAACTCGAAGTTTCCCTCTCAAGTTCTCAAACTTTCCTTTTGGAAGTGCCTTTGT
>NW_017984492.1:22807-41559 GCF_000340665.2 Cajanus cajan | reverse complement strand
CATCATCATTGTCAAAGAACCAACCATTCTAAAGAAGATTGTTGGTTTAAAGATAAACCACTTTTTCACTGTAATTTTTGCAATAAAAATGGTCACAGTGAAAAGTATTGCAGATTAAAGAAGAATCAGCCTGAACAACAACTAGAAAAACAGGCAAATGTGGTTGAAGAAAAAAATGATGATGAAGATGAGTATTTATTTATGGCATCTCAAGAATTCAATTCACATGAATTGAATACTTGGCTCATTGACAGTGGTTGCACTAGTCACATGACTAAATATTTATCATTTTTTACCTCCATTGACAAATCAATTAAGCCAAAAGTCAAGATGGGAAATGGTGAAATTGTACAAGCCAATGGAAAAGGTACAATTTCTATTACAACCAAGAAAGGTTGATAATTGTTAAAGATGTTCTCTACATTCCAAAATTGGATCAAAATGTTCTTAGTGTTCCACAAATGCTAAGGAATGGTTATGGAGTCTCTTTTAAAGAGAATTATTGTTTTATCATGGATGAACATGGTTTAGAGATTGCAAAGATTGAGATGACCAAAAACGATTTTTATTTGAAATTTGATTTGATTGAAGATCATGATTTTATTGCTAAAATAGATATGAGTAATGTTTGGCATGGAAGGTTTGGTCACACTTTTATGCAAGATGTATTTGATATGACAAATTCCAACAAATGGTATTCAAAGACAGGAGGAGGAGTTAGATTGAATAACAGAAGATCAATTGGCAGACATATTTACAAAGGCACTTCCAAAAGGAAAGTTTGAGAACTTGAGAGGGAAACTTCGAGTTAATAGCTACTGATTCAAGGAGGAGTGTTGAGAATCTGAATCAGCATCTATTATTTGAGTTTATTTCATATTAATGGAGCATTATTAGAATTCCTACGGTTATGATTTTTTAATTATAGGAATTATAGGTGTTGTTACACTTTTATGAGTATTTATATTTGTCATTTAATTTTATGTTTATGAGCAGAATTTGTATCAACTTTCAATTATGTATTTAAAAGATTACAAGTATGAATAAAATATATGAGTTTAAGCCTTCTAATTCTTCTTGAATTCCAACACATAGAAATCTTGCTTATTCATAGACTTCAAAAATTCCATCCCCAATTATGTTGGCTCTGGGTATTTTACCTAAACATGGATCTACAATTGGGTGGAGAAAAGTTGAAATCAAATCACACAAAATTACTAATGATACCATAGTTTTGCTTGGAGTTTAGGACCTAGGAGATTGTATTAAAAAAGCATGGCAGTGCCAGTGTGGCACATTTCCACTTTCATGCTAAATACAAAAATATCATTCTGACCAATTCTTAAATTCAAAACGCCTTAAAAAGAGTTTTCCATGTGATGTGTTTTAGATGATTATGTTTTAAGTACAATAAGAGCAACACATTCTTTTAACATTTTCACATAATGAGTTAAATTTATATGGTTCTCATAATAATAGGAAGTGTATTGGACAGTGTCTACAAGTATGATATTAGCATTTTGTATTTAAAATTACCTTCTCTTAGGATCACTAGTCAATTGTATGCATCATTTGTTGATTTTTAAAGGCAACAAATCCGGCAATTTCCACTATGAAATTTATGAACAGAATCAGGTAATTATAAATATATATGTTTTTTATCAATACAATTAATAAAGGCAATTCTCATCTTTCATGTAAACATTTTGATTAGACTATTTTGTCTCTTCAACTATAAATGACCACTTTTTGTATTTTAGCTTCCGTTTACTCGATCATTTTTTTTAATTTTTTTTATATAAAATACATAATGACAACCTAATTTCCAGTAGTATATATAAAAGCTATAAGGATATGGATAAGTCTCTTCAAATTCTCACCACACTCAAGAGAGGATAGGAGAAAAGGAAGAAGTTTCAAGGAGAGAAACAAACTTTGAGAGAGAAAATTAGAGAAAAGTTCATCCAACTCAATAATATGCTCAAAATTATTCGACCATTACAAGGAAAAAAAACCATATATAGGATTTGGGTGGCTTATGGTACAAGCTAGACTAACCATGGTTAAGTGTAACCATGATTAGCTGTCTTGTACTTAAGCTAACCATCCCTAGTTAAGTTTCTAGAAATCTATGGAGTAAGCTAAGCTAATCATAGTTTAGAAATAACCTAGGTTAGCTTAAGTTAACTCCAACTACCTGACATCATCATTACAACTAAGAAACTAATGATTACTTTTAACAAGTTTGTTAAGATGTCACTATCAAAGCCATGTGACTTATTTAACAACTTGGATGGCTAAATTGGCTAGGTTTGGGTGTTCAAACCACTTGCATAAGCAAGTGGACATCCAAACCTATGGACCATGAAAATTTTGGGCCATCCAAGCCCAAATAAGTCTATGACATTTGCTAGTTATACTTCCCCTAAACTATTGATTACACCTTTGAAGAAAAATTATACAAGGATAAAAATTCATATACTACTTGACCCAAAATATAAGGTAAAAAATAACCTATATAATATACACTATTGTTTTGGGTATGCCATGCAATCTAACAACTTCCTTGAAGAAAAGTCTTGAGATATGACTAACATCATCTACTTTGTGGCATGGTATAAAATGAGCCATCTTGCTAAAATGGTCCACTACCACAAAGATAGAACCATAATCCCTTTGGGTTCTTAGGAGATTAAGCACAAAATCCATACTAATGTCAACCCAAGGCGTGTAGAGTCCATGAGAATTTTAGACTTTGCTTGTAAACAAGGTATATATCTAGAACAAAACCTTTGAACATCTACTCTCATGTGTGGCCAATAAAATCTATCCTTTAGAAATATTAGAGTTTCATTAACTCCAAAATGGCCCATGAGACCTCCCTCGTGACTTTCTTTCACAAGAAGTTTTCTAGCATGAAAAGTTTTCCCATTTTAAAAAAGTACCCTTCATAAACATATAACCCATCAAAAGGCTTTGTAAGGATTTGAGCATAAGTGGGTTGGAAATATTTATCATGCTCATACAATTCCTTAATGTTGTTGAATCCAAGAATTTGATAGCCAAGGGTAGTAAGTAATGCATGTCTTCTAGAAAAAGCATTAGTTACAACATTACTTTTTCCTTTCTTATATTTGATAACATAGGGGAATTGTTCAAAATATTCAACCCACTTAGCATGCTTTTTGTTTAACTTACCTTGCCCTCTCAAATACTTAAGTGACTCATGATTTGTATGAATGATAAATTCTTTAGTCACTAAGTAATGTTCCCATGTTTGGAGGGCTCTAATAAGAGCATATAGTTTTTTATCATAGATGGGATAGTTCAAGGTGGGACCACTTAGTATTTCACTAAAGTATGTAATAGGGTGACCACCTTGAAGTAACACAACACCTATGCCTATTTCAGATGCATCACATTTTAGCTCAAGGGTTTGGGAAAAGTTTGGAAGATCTAGAAGTGATGCATTGGTGAATTGGTCTTTAAGTTGTTGAAAAGACTTTTCTTGTTTCTCACCCTAAATAAAAGGCACATCCTTCTTAACCAATTCATTAAGAGGAGATGCAAGAGTGGAGAAATCTTTTACAAACCTCCTATAAAAGCTTGCTAACCCATGAAAGCTCCTAATATCTCCTACACTCTTAGGGGTGGACCATTTTTGGATGGCCTTAATTTTCTCAATATCAACCTTAACTCCCTCTTTTCCAACTATGATTCCCAAAAGGTTAACATTTTCTTGACACTATTATATCTTATGTATACATTTCCTCTATTTTTATTTTATTTTTATTTGTGGATTTCTTTTATTATTTTATTTTTATCTATATCTATATTATGTATATATACATATATATATATATATATATATATAATATGTTTCTTTTGTTGAGTAAGTTTCCTAAACACCTAAATTACAATCATCTAATAAAAGAAGAAACAAACATATCTACAAGTAACATAACTTAAATAGAATCAGGAGGATAATAAAAAACTTCAACTCTTTTCCTATAGACAATTTAAACTTAGCTAAAGAATCCACAACATGGTTAGCTTCTTAAACAATACGATTACAAGATGTAACATGCTCTTATGGGATCAATCTTGTTATTTTTTGGAAAACATTAAAATAAGGATGTGATCTGAAACAACCTTCATTGATGAGTTTCACAGTTAAAGATGAGTTAGATTTGATCAAAATACTTTCGCCAAGCCTTCTATCTTGGACTAGTCATAAACCATAAAGAATGGCTTGAAGCTCCATTTGAATAATCAAACAAAGTCATACACAACAAGTGTAACCAACTACAAATCTCCCTAAGTCATCATGAATCACTCCACCGCGAGAAGCTTCACTTCCTCTAATAACTACCCTATCACAATTAAGTTTTAAATGACATATACGAGGGCATTTCCATTGAATTGATGATCTAAAGTTCAATTGGTCAATCCTATATTGAACCTCCTGACCCTCCAAAATAAAACCATTCGTAATAGCAACCACTCTTGCAATTATTTTTGCCACTAATTGATCTAATGAGACTTAGAAATTCTAAAATATAAACTTGTTACATTTATGCACTACAAGAAAATTGTTAAAAGTGTGGGTATATGTTATAGTGACACGCAAAATATGTTGTTAAGTTTCATTCAAAATCAACACTATAATTGTGTGTAACTATATGTCAAATAGATATATACCTACATATATTGTACCTATAGTGACACTTTTTGTATGTCACTATATGTAATTTTCTTGTAGTGATGCCAAATAGAATCAATGGTAATGACAAAATGAACATTCCAGTTCATCAATTGGGAACCCACCTTAACTAGATTCTTATGTTGCCACACACACAATGTTTCATTAAAAAAAATGCATTCCAACATGGTTTCCAAAAACCTTCTTCTAGACTTCTACAACAAAAGAGCAGTCCCACAAAACATGTAAAGTATTATCTGCCCCTTGCATACATATACTACATATAGAGATTGTTGTCAAACCATGCTTGGTACAACATGAATTTGTCAACAAACATTCATGAGCTACCCTCCAAAGGAATACACGTATCTTCTTAGACCCCTTTTATCTCCATATAATTCTAAATATCAAATTTGAAGTCGTGATTTAGGGCGACATGGACACTTCATAAGTTGATTTCAATGTGAAAAAACAATCATTAGTTTTTCCCCATATTATCTTATCACTCATAGCTATTGTACTAGGAGGAATGAGTCTTTTAATGAAGAATCAAACTTCTTGTGGAATATAGCTCTGAATGTGATCATTCTCCTTGTGCATTCACATAGTCATTCACCTTCTTGAATAATTTAACTGATGCAACATAAGCAGAAGTCAAGAGTGTAGAGAAAAGACAAGCATTAGAAAGAGGTTTAAATAGTGTCTATCAAAAACTCACTTCTTTGAAGTAATGAAGTAGTAGCGCAAACACTAAAGAGTGCACAAGAAGAGATAGACAAAACACACGATAATTTTTATGTTGGTTCATCTCAACCATCGAGACTATGTCCAGTTCCCAATCCAACTAGCTTAAGTTTCACTATCTTTAAAATGATACAAGTATTCTCAAAACAACTCACTTCTAGCTCAAACCTAAGTGTTCTTTGAATTGTCTTTTCAAACAATCTACCCAAGTATTCTTTCAACACAAATCATCTCTAAGCTTTAACACCAAGTATTCTTTTACTGTCAAGCCTTTTCAAGCTCAAATGAGTATTCTTTTACAAACAAGTCTCTTCGAGTTCAACCAAGTATTCTTTTACTAATAAGTCTCTTTAGGTTCAAATGAGTATTCTTTTAACAGGCAAGTCTCTCCAAGCTCAACCTAATAACAGCAGT
The DNA here is from genome assembly GCF_000340665.2 of Cajanus cajan. NCBI lineage: Eukaryota > Viridiplantae > Streptophyta > Magnoliopsida > Fabales > Fabaceae > Cajanus > Cajanus cajan. Next base: position 35,699 of record NW_017984492.1, on the reverse strand, counting down.
TATATCTAAAGTCTTACAGATGTTATTTTATCTTACAAATAAGACGTGATACAACTAATTAACAAGAATATATTTGTAGAAAGAATGAATAATAATTTGAACAATAATTTTTCTTGGAAATATCTACTTATTTATGTTCTTGAAGTTCCTTATATAGTAGCATGGATGAAGATGACCATTGCAAAACCTTGAGGGCTTCTCACAAGCTTGCTTCGTCTGTCTTCGTTATGAATCCCTCAAGATGAAAAGTGTTTGTTGAAGCATTAAATGCTTGCATTAATTGTATTTCACCAAGTTGTCACTTCTTATCTGATCAAGGAGGCTGCTTATCATCTTTAGGATATTAAACAAACTTTTCATGGTTTGTGTCAGCATTGAGTAGGTTCTGCATCAACTTTTGTTGACTTTCTCTATGGTTTCAAGGATCCATTTGTCTTTGTTTCTTGTACATAGCATGACTTTATTAACTTTAACAAATTTGTGAATTCCAATGAGCTTTCTTTGTTTAATCACTTGAGGAATCAGTTATTCATTCACCAAATAGTAATTACTCATGATAAATGGTATGCATTTACGACTTTGTAAAGTAAGACTGTCTACTTTGTCTAATGACACATCCTCTATCTAAAGGTTTGCATCTTTTTCAAAAGCATTTTCCCTTAAATTTTTTTTTATTTGTTATCATTAAAACTTGAAAGCTTAAGGGATCCAAAATCACCTTTTGACCTAACAAAGATAATTAATTTCTCTAAATTTGGAACCTAACTATTGAACCAAAAATCAATCGTGGCTATATTACCTACTACCCAATTAATATGAGATTTAACAAGTTTCTAGGCCTCACACATGCCTCTCCAAAAGTTAGACATTTTCTATTTTTTCTCTATGCATGGGAAGATTACATTAGAGAAACCATATTTAGATTTATTAACTCTAGCCCGCAGTTTATCTGAATCAAAAACTAAACTCCAAAAATTTTTCATCATAAAGTTATCATTGACATCCCTTAGTCTATGAACATCAACACCCTTTGAATCCTTAGTCTGCCAAACAATAGGTCATCCCACTACATTAATGTTCTTGTGCTCTTCACTATCACCCCAAAGAAAACCCCTACAAATCTTGTCCTTCTCATCACAAAAAAGTCATGGTGTAACATCCCTCAAATTTGACGTCTTAACGGCTCCACTTCATGACACTTCACATTGTGACACTTCACACAACTTCTTGTTCATTAGAAACCTTCGTGGATATCCCTTTCTGAGATATTTGTCCGCTTTTTAGGATTAAAAAAAGCCTCATAAACCAACACAAAACTTTTTAGTGTGCTTTATTCTCACTTGCACACTTTTTGAGAAACTTCCCAAAAGGTTACTCATCCCTAAATTACTTCAAGTCAAGCACGCTTAACTATGAAGTCCTTATGGGATAAGCTACTAGAAAATAGATGCATCTTGTTATTATAGGTAGTACAAATTAATTGATTTAAGTCATCCTCAACTATACAATCTTATACTTATACAATCTTTGGATCCCTCTCATTCTGGTGTATTTGGACTGTTACACGTGGTAGATGAACCATTTGCATTGTGTAAGATGGTAATGTAATAAAAATCGACTTAGTTAAGGTTAGTCTCCCTACTAAAGAAAAATTCTTAGCTTTCCAACTATTAAATCTCTGATTTACTTTCACAATAATCTCTTGATAAGTAACTCCATTAACCCTTGAGTGATGTAAAGGTATACCCAAGTACTTACTAAGATTCTCAGCTCGTTGGAAACCAAAAGTTGAGCCAAACTCTTTTCTCAAGTTTGAAGACATGTTTTTGGAAAAGAAAATTTTTATCTTCTCATGATTAATCTTCTTACCTCAACTGTTGCAAAATAAATCCAAACAAGATTGAATAAATTCAACCTACTCTAAGTTTGCTCAAGCGAAGAGAACCAAATCATCTATGAAGGTCAAATAAGATAAAGGGGGACCTCCTCTTGAAAGACAAATAGGTTTCCATAGGTAGTGAGGGATAACAAAATTAATAAGGTGAAATAAATGCTATATGCACAAAACAAATAAATATGGAGAAATCATATCACCTTGCCTGATCCTTCACATTGGCAGAAGCTCTTCTAGTACCTCCTTATTCTAGAGTATGCACATTTTGGCAATGAAAATACAAGCCTATATGAGCTCAATGAATTTGTGGAGGATTCCAATATCTGCTAGTGTAACTTTGATTAAATTCCATTTTGATTTATCATAAGTTTTTTAGGTCTATTTTGATCACCATCCACCCTATCTTACCAGATTTGTATCTCATTGAATGCATGACTTCTTGTGCAATAATGATATTATCTTTATTGTTCCTATGTGGGACAAAGCTACTTTCGTTAGGGTGAACCAATTTTTCCATAAAATTATTGAGAAGCTAGCTAAAATTCTTGTAAGGACCTTGTAGGATACATTACACACGCCAATTGGTCACTTGTCTCAACTAAGTGATTCTCCATATTTGGGATCAAAGTAATGAAGGTTTCATTTGTGTCAAAAAATCTATTTGGAGGAGCTTCAATATCTCGAGTAAGGTTACAAAGAGCAGTCCCAACAGTATTCCATTGAGTTTGACTGTTGAATATTTTTATTGAATTGGATGCCAGATAGCCTAATGATATCTAACCACTTGCTCTTTTGAAGAGATTTTTTGTCTTGAGAATTCCCCCATATCTTAACTTTGAGGCATCGATCGATTTCTACTATTAATGAGGCTTGTGGATTGGGGATACCTAGACATGGGAGTTTTTTGACTATCTGTTTAATCTTTATTACTACTTGACTCATCTCATTATTCCAAGGTGTTGGATTTTTTCTTAATCTTGAATATAAAGGGGCACATATAATCCTAACATTAGGAATGAAATCTGCTACGTAATTAACACATCCTAAGAATCTTTGAAGTTGGTTTTTGTCTTTTATCTCATTAGGAAACTTGTCAGCAAATTCTAAAGATCTTTGTATAGGAGTTATAGTACCTTGAAAAGTCTCATAACCTAAAAATCTAGTCTTAGTTTGAAAGATTTTTTTTTCTTTTTTGTAGATGCTACTAAACCATTTTCTTTAATAATACGTATTAATTTAGTAAGATGTTCTATGCGTTGATTTATAGATTTTGAAAAAACTAATACATCATCTAGGTATACTATGGTAAAATCCATGTAATTATAACAATATATCATTCACAATATTTTGAATTTCACTAGGAGCATTTTTTAGGCCTTAAGGCATTACATTCATTCGTAATGCCCAAAAGGCACAACAAAAGTTGTTTTGTATCTATCTTATTCCTTTACAAAAAATTGATAATATTCAGACTTCATATCAAATTTAGAAAATATTGTTGCATTATTAAGTCTTTTAATAAGATCTGGCTTATTGGGTAGGGGGTACCTAATCCATTTTAAAACTTTGTTTAAAGGTTATAATTGATTACTAATCTAGGAGTTCCTCTTTCTAACTTAGATGCATTCATGATATAAAATCTAGAGCAACTCTAAGGAGGTTTTGAAGGTCTTACTAATCCTTAATCTATATATTATTGAATTTCTTTTTTACAATTTTCTAAATATTAAGCATTCATTTGTATTGGACGAGATTTTGTTCTTATGTCTTGTTTACTAAAACCATCTACATAAGGTAAAGATATTTCATATTTTTTTGCGGTGTCAAAAAGCTGTTGAGTTTAAATCACAAATTTCTTTTTCTATTTTTTCTTGAAAATTTTTAATAGTTTTTTGAAGATTTGTATGCTTTATTTGTTCTTCTATTCTTTTATATTGAATTTCTTTGCTCAAAGAATTAATGTTTTTTTTTCTTGTTATTAATAATACTAGTACAATGTTCTTTTAAAAGATTTAATTCTCTTGTCCTAGGGGGATTAATAAATTCAAAACATATGATATTTCCCAATACTTTTGTTTCTAATCCTTGTCGCAACCCGAAAATTTACGATCTTGCGACCTATGGTTTAGACATCCTTTTAAAAGTCTCATTAATTAAGGAATGCCCGGACACCAGACTAATCCTTAATCAATAGTTTTGAAAATAGGTTCATGGAGTCGCTACCAATATTTTACTCAAAATATTGGAAAAAGAAAAGGTTTTTAAAGATCCAATAATGGCCTTGATAACCAGAATTGGGTTCGGGGGTCGGTTACGTGGGAAGGTATTAAGCACCCCTACAACGCCCTCAATCGGTACCCTATGATGAAGTTAATATGATAAAAATTAATAAATTAAATATTGAATCCCCTTTATTAATATTTATTTACATATTTAAAATATAAATTAAACGATTAACCCTAAAATATCTACATTATGAAGTTTGTTATAACAAAAAAAAAAAGAGATAAAGATGAATAATAAAAGAGAGAGAAAAAGATTGACTGAAATACCTCTTGAACGAGCTTTATTGAATCTTCAAATATGGAGAAGGTGCTTTGTGGCGACCTTTCACACTATAATATGCCTCACAGATCTCAAGAAATACAATAGGAGGGCGAGAGAAGATAGAGATGCGACATAAATCTCAAGAAATACAATAGAAGGGAGAGAGATAGAGAATTTTCGTGCTCAAAGGAGTCTTATTCGAAATTTCTCTGGCCGCCTGGAGAACTGTGCCCAAGGCTTCAATTTATAGGGATCAGCAGTGGGCCAGAACGGCCTGTTCCGGTTTCGGAACGGCCCGTTCTGGCCCAATTATTATGTGTAAATTTCGTACCCTGGAACGGCCCGTTCTGAAAATGGAACGGCCCGTTCCAGAGTAGAAAATAACACGAACTTAACCTTTCCAGAACATCCCGTTCCAAATTTGCCTTGTTTGGAATGGCCCGTTCTGGTATTGGAACGACCCGTTCTGGTATTGGAACGGCCCGTTCCACACAAGCCTCTTTAGGTGTTTTTAGTTATATTGGAACGACCCGTTCTGATATTGGAACGGCCCGTTCCGATTTTGGAACAGCCCGTTCTGACTTTGGAACGGGCCGTTCCGATTTTGGAACAACCCGTTCCGGGCTACTAAAAACACCATATTTAGCCTTTAGGCCTTCTGATGTCCTGTCTTGTTATTTGCCTGCTTCGGAAGCTCCTTTCCTTCATAATGGAGGTCCATTTCTTTGTTTGTGTGCCCCCGGGACGAAATTGGGTGTCTACAATCCTTTAGCAGTTGCATGAAAGGGGTATAATAATGAAAAAAAAGGATTCCTAAAATACATCATATATTCATATCTTTTATTAATACAAGAGAGGTTTCATAACAGATTTTGTTGGTACATATCTTGGCCGAGAGTTAATAATTAATATTCATTCTAAAATTATTTGCACTAACTACTTTTTCTTTAGTTTTTTCATAGTATCTTGAGGGTATTAAGCCTTTTTATAAACAATTAATATCAACTCTTGAGTCAATGAAAGCTATTACATTAAACTCTTTTTTTCCTATTACTAATCAAACCTTACAATGCCATTTATGAACAAATATCAACTTAAAATAATTCATGTGTGAGGTTGAAGCATCTTCAGTTATTGGTTTATAATATTCTTGTGATTTAAGCTTATCAAGACCTTCTAATTCTAATAATTTATATCAGTGTTTTAAAAATCGAACCGGTAATTGAACCAGTGAGGGTACTGGGTCAATGGGTCAAAAGTTAGACCGGTGGGTCACCTATTAAACCGCATGGCCCGATTTCTATTAAAAAAATTTGAAAATATATTTATATTATACATATTTCATACTTATAAATTTTAAAAAAAATCACATCATACCTTAAAGAAACTCCAAAAAAATTACAAACACATTTTAACATAATTTTATAATGTCATTCATGAGTTTTAAGCAAATAAAACAAGTTCTAAATATGAGTTTCAAGCAAGTAAAAAGCACACATAAGTTCCAAGATGACTTGTAAGTTCAAACATATAACAAGTCACATAACAAAGCTACAAATAACATTTAAACATAATTGAACTACAAGATTTAAACAAAATCTATATAAAGTATTTATGTCCAAGGAGTAAAAGTTGTGGCCGCCACTCCTTCATCAAAAACCTCAAATCCTTCTCCAATAACTTCCTTAATATTGATTTCATTTAAATTCATGTTTTCCATAGTATCATCTTGTGCTTGTGCATCATCATCATCATCCTCATCCAAATTTAATTGATCTATGACAATAATTTAGAAATAAGTTAGTAATTACAAATTCAAATTTAGTGATAACAAATACAAAATAATGAAATAACAATATAAAAAAAATACCAATGTCACTTGAAATTGGTTGGATGGTCATATTTGCAAGGTCATTATGTAATGCATCCACTTCTTCATTGGTTAAAAATGGTGGGGAATCCTCCATTACCCAATTAAAATGGTCATTGTTCTTCATTAGTGTTTGTGGATGTATGAGTCTCGTATAAGTAATGCACGTACCTTTGTGTGAATTAGGGTTTCATTGGGCCTTGGGTCTTAGATCGGTTACGACCTATTTAGATAACAGACCTCGTCTTGGCCGATGTCGCCTAGCGCGTATCCGAGGTCGATTTGCGCTGTAATGCCGAGCTAGAGCTCGGCTTGCGGTACGGATAGTACAATCATCAAGCGTTTCAAGATTAATAGGATCATAACTTTGATGTCTCTTTTTCCTAAGCACATGTAAATATGTAATGCATTTAAATCTAAGCACATGTATTTAGAAATAAAAGGATACAAAAAAAGAAAGAAACATAATAATACCTATGTTTTAACCTCAAGTTGCAATGAAGAAAAACTAGATCATTAAGCTTTTGATGCTCCAACCTATTTCTTTTTTTTTATAATGAATATGCTCAAATACACTCCAATTACGTTCACAACCTGAAGCACTACAAGTTTGACTTAAAACACGAATAACTAACTATAGATTTGGTGCACCACAACCATAAGATTCCCACCATTGATCTAGAATATTGCATGAAATAAATTAGTATATGTATTAAACTTAAATAAACATTAAGGATCACAAAGTCACAAGTTATGAAAGTTACATAGCATAACTGTATTTCTTTCATACAAAGCAGATTGCCTTCCAAAATCCAACTCAGCATCTTTATATATTCTCATCTCGGTAGTCAATTTGTTTCGTAGTTCAGGAATTCCATGAGAATACTTTTCAATCACATCTAAAAGGTCGGATGTTGTGGACAAATGTTGTTCAAATTCTTCATCATTAAATCTACAAGCTAAATTCTTCATCATTAAATCTACAAGCTGGATTCAACCAATAACCAACAGCAAGAAGATTTCTATGAAGCTGTGAATCCCAATATCCCAACGGTTATCTATGATCTTCAAGTAAGGTTCCACTTTCATCTTATTTCTTCTAAACCTTCTCAATATCTCTTCTCTAGCTTTATGTATAGCTTGGTAAAGAAAACCCATGGCAGGTTTATCTTCACTATCAACAATACGCAACACACGTACAAGTGATTCTGTGAGTTTTACTATATCAGCACATATAGTCCAAAACCCAGAGTCTAAGACTTGTTCCACAAATTTCTTTGCTTTTGCTTCTTTGGCATAAGTTGAGCTTGTCCATTCCTTAGATGTTACCATGGCTCTTAGTGCATCTTTTTGAGCAAAAATACTTTGAAAAACAATAAAATTAGTTGCAAACCGAGTTAGAGCAGGACGAAGTATTTCTCTTCCACCTATGTGCTTTCTCATCAAATACAATGCATAACAATGATTATAGACATATTTAGTAATATTTGAGGCATGTGACACAACTTTACTTACTTCCTTTAACTTTCCCATGTCTTGCAACATCAAATTAATGCAATATGCTGAACAAGGAGACCAAAATTATTTAGGAAACTCTGCTTCCAATAACCTACCAACGACAACATAATTGGCAGCATTGTCTATCACCATGTGAACAATATTTTCGGGCCCAACATATAACACCACCTCTCTGGAAAGCTTGTACAACATATCAGCAGGTTTAGAAGCATGAGAAGCATAAACAGATTTAAGAAAAATAGTTCCTTTAGGACAATAAACTAAAAAGTTGATCAAAGTTCGCCTACACCGATCAGTCCACCCATCCGCCATAAGAGTACAACATGTTTTCTTCCAAATTAAACGATAATCTTCTACAAGCTTCTTTACATCATCAACCCACCTATTTAACAAATGACCACAAATAATATGCATACTTGGAACCTTGTGTTATTTTTGTGTAGTTTGATTAAGTTTTGTAGTGTGTTTTTTCTTAGTCCCACATTGCTTAGTATTGTGAGATGGTGTTCCTCACTATGTTAGTCCCACATTGCTTAGTATTGTGAGATGGTGTGCCTCACTTTTGTTATATAAGGAAGCTTATGTAAGGTTTACAAATGCACCAAAACAAATACTTCTTAGTATTGTTTATTTCTCTCTTCTCTCCTTTATTGCCATTGTTCCTAACAATTGGTATCAAGAGCCCATTTCTTAGTATGCTCTGTGGTTGCAGCAGCGTCTGATCTTCCACATCAGAAAAGATTTGGTTAGAGTAAAATTTTTCTTAGTATGCTCTGTGGTTGCAGTTGTGTCTGATCTTCCACATCAGAAAAGATTTTTTTTTCTCTTGTTCTTGGGATCTCAGTTCAGAGAACTAGTGGGGGAGCTTTTCTTCAAAAGCAGTAGGAGTGATGGCAATGGACGAAGGCAAGATGAAGATTGAAAGGTTCGATGGTGCAGACTTCGGCTTTTGGAAGATGCAAATAGAGGACTATTTGTATCAGAAAGGCTTGCACGAACCTCTCACGGGCAAAAAACCAGAAGCTATGAAGGAAGATGAGTGGAGCTTTCTAGACAGAAAAGCTCTCGGAGCCATCCGTTTGACGTTATCCCGTAATGTTGCATTCAACATTGCAAAAGAAAAGACTACAGCTAGTCTTATGGCGGCCCTTTCCAGCATGTACGAAAAGCCGTCAGCCGCAAACAAAGTTCACTTGATAAGGCGGTTGTTCAACCTACGGATGACAGAAGGTGCATCAACAGCGCAACATATAAACGAACTCAACACAATTACAATTCAGTTGAGTTCAGTTGGAATCAATTTCGATGAAGAAGTACGAGCTTTAATACTTCTTTCTTCCCTACCAGAAAGTTGGAATGCTACTGTCACAGCTGTGAGTAGCTCCTCAGGAAGTAACAAGTTAAAGTTTGATGATGTTCGTGACTTGGTCCTCAGTGAAGAAGTCCGCCGAAGAGAGACGGGTGAATCCACAACCTCTTCAGTATTGCATACAGAGTCAAGAGGTAGAAGTTCAACCAGAGGAACCGGACGTGGCAAATCAAAGGAGAGATCCAAATCCAGAAATCATCAAAGCTCTAACAAATCAAAAACTATCGAATGTTGGAATTGTGGGAAGACTGGTCACTACAAAAATCAATGTAGGAGTGCCTCGAAGAAACAGGAGGTGAAAGATGAAGCAAACGTTGCTACGACCTCAGGAGGAGGTGATGCGCTGATATGTTCTTTGGAAAACAAGGAAGAGTCTTGGGTGATAGACTCTGGAGCATCTTTCCATGCAACCTCACAGAAAGAACTCTTCGAGAATTATGTCTCTGGAAATCTCGGTAAAGTTTACCTTGGAAATGAACAATCCTGCGAGATCGTGGGAAAAGGTGTAGTGAAGATCAAGTTGAATGGATCTGTTTGGGAATTGAAGAATGTTAGACACATTCCCGACCTAACGAAAAACTTAATCTCAGTAGGTCAGTTGGCCAGTGACGGCTACACAACAATCTTCCAAGGAGAACAATGGAAGATTTCAAAGGGCGCAATGACAATAGCTCGTGGCAAGAAGAGTGGTACTCTTTACAAGACAACAGAAGCATGTCATCTGATCACAGTTGCTGCAAATGACAATCCCAATCTATGGCACCAGAGACTTGGCCATATGAGTGAGAAAGGGATGAAGATCATGCACTCGAAGGGAAAATTACCAGGTCTTCAGTCAATGGAAATTGAAATGTGTGAAGACTGTATATTTGGAAAGCAGAAGAGAGTTAGCTTTCAAAAGGGTGGAAGAACCCCAAAGAAGGAGAGGCTCGAGCTTGTTCACTCAGATGTGTGGGGTCCAACGACTGTTTCATCCATCAGTGGGAAGCAATACTTTGTGACGTTTATTGATGATCACTCCAGGAAGGTATGGGTATACTTCCTGAAACACAAGTCTGAAGTATTTGAAGCTTTCAAGATGTGGAAAGCTATGGTAGAAAATGAGACAGGGTTGAAGATCAAAAAGCTCAGAACTGACAATGGAGGTGAATATGAAGACACCAGATTCAAAAGGTTTTGCTATGAGCACGGGATCAGAATGGAGAGAACTGTGCCAGGAACGCCTCAACAAAATGGTGTAGCTGAGCGTATGAACCGAACGTTGACTGAAAGAGCCAGAAGCATGCGTATGCAATCAGGCCTACCGAAGCAATTCTGGGCTGAAGCAGTAAATACAGCAGCTTACTTGATCAACCGAGGTCCATCGGTACCATTGGAGCATAAAATACCAGAAGAGGTATGGAGCGGAAAAGAAGTAAAACTCTCACATCTTAGAGTTTTCGGTTGTGTAGCATATGTGCACATCAGTGATCAAGGCAGAAATAAGCTTGATCCCAAATCGAAGAAGTGCACTTTCATCGGTTATGGTGAAGATGAGTTTGGCTACCGTCTTTGGGATGATGAAAACAAAAAGATGATCCGTAGTAGAGACGTGATCTTCAACGAAGGAGTTATGTACAAAGACAAACAAAACACAAGTGCCAGCAACTCAAAACCGATTGAGCCTACTTATGTAGAGGTAGACGATGCTCTTGAAAGTCCTCCAGTTGAGAGTTCTCAGTCAGTGGAATCAATTGAACCAGACAGAGGGCAACAATGTGTTCCAGAACCTGAATTAAGAAGGTCTTCTCGAGTTCCTGTGCCTAACAGGAGATACATGAACTACATGTTGTTAACAGATGGAGGAGAACCTGAAGACTATTCAGAAGCATGTCAAACCAGAGATGCGAGCAAGTGGGAGCTTGCAATGAAAGAAGAAATGAAGTCTTTGATCTCAAACCAAACATGGGAACTAGCAAAGTTACCTATGGGGAAGAAGGCACTTCACAACAAATGGGTGTATCGAGTAAAAGAGGAGCATGATGGCTCCAAAAGATACAAAGCTCGATTAGTCGTCAAAGGATTCCAGCAAAAGGAAGGAGTTGACTACACAGAGATTTTTTCTCCAGTTGTGAAGCTCAATACAATCAGAACAGTGTTGAGTATTGTTGCTAGTGAAGAGCTCTATCTAGAGCAGTTGGATGTGAAGACCGCATTTCTTCATGGAGATCTAGATGAGGAGATATACATGCACCAACCAGAAGGATTCTCAGAAAAAGGAAAAGAGAATATGGTGTGCAGGTTGAAGAAGAGCTTGTATGGTCTGAAACAAGCTCCAAGACAGTGGTATAGGAAGTTTGAGAGCTTCATGCACAAGGAAGGTTTTAAGAAGTGCAATGCTGACCATTGTTGTTTCTTCAAGAGGTATAACTCCAGTTATATCATTTTGCTACTTTATGTCGATGATATGTTAGTAGCAGGTTCAAATATGATTGAGATCAGAAATTTGAAGAAGCAGTTGTCAAAAGAATTTGACATGAAAGATCTAGGACCAGCAAAGAAGATCCTCGGAATGCAAATTACGAGAGATAAGCAAAAGGGAACTTTGCAGTTATCTCAAGCGGAGTACATAAACCGTGTCCTACAAAGATTCAACATGAGCAATGCTAAACCAGTTAGCACACCTTTGGCTAGTCATTTTCGCCTATCAACAGACCAATCTCCTAAGACAGAGGAAGAAAAGGAATTAATGGCTAAAACTCCGTATGCTTCAGCCATTGGAAGTCTGATGTACGCGATGGTATGCACAAGGCCAGACATTGGCTATGCAGTGGGAGTTGTAAGCAGGTTTATGTCAAATCCAGGTAAAGCTCACTGGGAAGCTGTGAAATGGATTTTGAGATATTTACGAGCCACTAAGGAGAAGTGTTTGTGCTTTAGTAAAGGTGAACTAAAAGTACAAGGCTACGTGGATGCAGACTTTGCTGGAGAAATTGATCACCGAAGAAGTACCACTGGCTACATATTTACGGTTGGAACTACAGCTGTTAGTTGGATGTCACAAATACAAAAGATCGTTGCTCTATCCACTACAGAGGCTGAATATGTAGCAGTAACAGAAGCTAGCAAAGAATTGATATGGCTTCAAGGATTGTTGACAGAGTTGGGATTCATCCAGGAAAGGAGTGTTTTGCATAGTGACAGTCAAAGTGCAATACATCTGGCTAAGAATTCAACATTTCACTCCAGAACGAAGCATATTGATCTCCGTTATCACTTTATCAGATCTCTGCTTGAGGATGAAGTACTAACGTTGAGGAAGATACTAGGAAGTAAGAACCCAGCGGATATGTTGACAAAGGTTGTCACAACAGAAAAATTGAGGCTTTGCAGTACCTCAATTGGCCTTCAAGAATAACTGATGATGAAGGCAATTACACTATGTGGTAATCAAACTCCAAGTGGGAGAATTGTTATTTTTGTGTAGTTTGATTAAGTTTTGTAGTGTGTTTTTTCTTAGTCCCACATTGCTTAGTATTGTGAGATGGTGTTCCTCACTATGTTAGTCCCACATTGCTTAGTATTGTGAGATGGTGTGCCTCACTTTTGTTATATAAGGAAGCTTATGTAAGGTTTACAAATGCACCAAAACAAATACTTCTTAGTATTGTTTATTTCTCTCTTCTCTCCTTTATTGCCATTGTTCCTAACAATT
>NW_017984492.1:12197-22759 GCF_000340665.2 Cajanus cajan | reverse complement strand
AATTCAGTTCTTGCCTTTTAAAAATTTTGAGTTTTATTTTTCCTTTTCTGGCACTTCACCTTCTTCAATAGGTGTGAAAGAGTAACTATCATCATTTTTTTTCTTGAATTTTCCTTTTCTTGCTCTTGCATTCATTAATGTTTTGTTTCATCTGAAAATGAATATCTACGGGAACCTTTTTACATTGTTCAACTTGACCTTTCTCACCAACCAAGTGACTCTTAAACCTATTAATTCCACCTCCTCGAATAACTTTATCGCAGTATATGCATAATATAATAGATTTTTCATTCTCCTTAAGCAATTTGCAATGCCCCCAAGCTATATCAGTTTTCCCTCTAATATTCTTTTGGAAAGAGTAGAACCCTCTTGTGATGATGGCGTTTCACTAGTTGTCATGCCTAATATCAAAATATCATGCAATAACAACCAACAAAAAAATTATTATAAATTAAATCAACAAAAATCAATATAATAATGAGCAAATCAAAGAGTAACTAACAATAACATAATGTTAAAATAATCAAATTATAGAGTCAAAGAGCAGCTAACAATAACATAATGCTAAAACAATCAAATTATAGAGTCAAAGAGCAACTAACAATAGCATAATGCTAAAAACAACCAAATTATAAATTCAAAGAGCAGCTAACATAACGTCAAAGCAACCAAATTAATAACCAAAAAGAAGCTATTATAAAGCATGGTGTACCAATATTAAATAATACATTTTACAACTATTGCTTTTTTTGACCACAATTATGCACCATCATTCTTTACTTTAGTCTTTATTTGTATCAATGCAAATTCTTCGCTGTATTACTTTTCAAATTAAAAGTCTAAAAAAAATTCATTTTTTAATTAATATATTTTTACTTATAATTTTCAATTAATATATATTTATTTATGATTTGTACTATAATTAGAATTACTTTTATCATCAAATTTGTTTACTTTATAGTTTTATCCACACTACAAAATATTAGTTAATTAGTGACGATTTTTTTTCGATAATTTTAATAAACCGTTACAAAATATTATAATTCTAGGAATTATTTTAACCACCATAAAATAATAAAATTTTTAGCGATTTTAAACCGCCACAATGTTTAAATTTTGTCACCACGTGTGCAACTTAATTAAAGTATACTTTTATTCTCATTAAAAGAATTAAAAAAATAAAAATAAAAAAGATTTAAAGAATTTAAATTCAAAATAAAAAAAGATCCTACCTAGGATATGTTCTGCTTCATTTCAACGCATGCTCTGCATCGCTTCTGCCGTCAAACCTCCGCTTCTTCTTCTTCCGTTAAACCTTCTGCTTCACTCTCAAAAAACTCCTTTTTTCGTCAAACCTTCAGCTTCATTTCACTCTAAACACAGTTGTTCGTGAGCCAATTTGCGATGAAAGCATTTCGCTAAGTGTTCTCTATGCTGTTCTCTACAGGGTTAGTGATTTCGCAAGAGCTTTTTAAGCTTTCTCTTCTCTAAGTTGTTCTTCGATCGATTGCTTCCATTTATGGTGAGTTTTCGATTCATATCCATTTTGATTCACTATTTTTGCTTTGTATAATATTTCATTATAATTTTTTTCAAAGGTTTTAGGTGGTGGAACAAATTTTTCAGAGATTACAAAAAAATTTGCACACTATTTTTAATTCCATTTGTTAGTTCGAAAAAATTCACATGGCTGAGCCTAAGCTGTTGGAGTTGAGTATCCTAACAAAGTGGCCCAAAGTTCAGTGTATAGGTTGACTTGTACCTTCTTTGTTTCCTAAAAATGTTTACCAGTTCATTGTATAATTTCATAATGAACTTGAGGCTGCAAAATCTGAGATTAAGAAGTGGCATTTTTCATTTTAAAATGAACCTTTTATATCTGTTGGGACCACTCCAGGTTAGTTTATGCTTATTATTTTGCAAGTAACAGATGTGTTTTTTATTCATGATATGGTTTTGTTAATAGTTATTTTTTGTGTTTTAAATATATAGCTAAGCAATTATTTCTTCTTTATACTTTCTAGCACTAAAATTGGTGATTAATTATCTTCAAGCTCCGAAATCATCTGAAGAGTCTTTAAGAGAGCAGGTTCAGAATCTAGTTTTTAATTTTTATGCTTCAAATGATCCAATATACGTTGATCATATTTCACTGAGCCATTTCACTTTTCTACTAGTTATCATCTTGAAAAAGCAAAGAAAAAGGAAGCTGCATTCATTGTCACATTTGCAAAACAAGAACAAGAGATAGCAGAGTTGAAGGTTGGTAACAATTTTCTGAACATAAGGTTCTTATTCTTTATAGCATGTGTATGTGTTAATTTATTTATTTATTTTGTGTGTACATTTATCACCAGAGTAGATTCCTTTTTTTCCTTAAAAAATATATATATTTTGCTTGAGATCTCCAATGTTTTGTTTGCCGAAATTGCTGCAAAGCTTTATATATCCTTGAATCATGAAGGGTTTTGTATCACTTATTGACCTGCAGTTGGAACTTAGAAAGTATTTTTGCACCACTCGAAATTGAATTTCTCTTTTTGAGATTTGAGTTTTGGTTTCATTCTGTTTAGTAGTAAAATGTCTGGTTATCATGGTTGTCAAAATTTCAATGCTACTGTGAGATTGGAATTGTGGAGTGATCTTGATTCCAGCATACTCATTTATGCCTGGATCATGTTCAGATATTTTGTTTAGTCGTATAATTGTGATGATCTTACAATTCTACTGAACCCACCATAGCCATAAAATGCATATGAATGAGCTGCCAAACATTTTAAAGGACCATACCAAACCTTGAAGATGACAACTGAAGACTGATGGAGATGAGAAATCCAAATTCTTGTGGCTGCTTGCCTGCTGTGACCTTGGCTACTAAAGAAATCTACAATTAAAGTAGTGTTTGGTCCAAAATTTTTTTGTCCTTTCTTACCCTTAAAAGGAAAAAGCTGAGTCAAGGACATTTGGAGAAAATCTCTTGAAAAATTAAGGTGTTTAATTTTTGTAAGAGAAAATGGGGAAAAGTAGCTTTAAAAAATAGCCTAACTGATGTAGCTTTTAAAAAAAAACTGCATACCCTAGCCTCTCTCTCCCTCCCATCCTGAATAAATAATTCAGGTCAATTGCTGTAAGACAATGGAATGGAGCTTTTAAGCTAAAACTACTAAATAACTTATACTTTTTATTTTTAAAGCAACTTTTAAGCCTAAAGAAAGTTAAGGCCAAATGTACCCTAAAATTAGATATATTCTAACTGACAGTGGCTTGCTGACATAAAGATGATGGTAGGCATTATTGAAATCTATGATTATAACCATGATGCCAGACCTTTCTGCAAGACTAAAACTGTTGTATCTCTTGCTTTGTGGGTCTTCTTTTTTGACAATGGTTGGAGGGGACTCGAGAGAGCTGAGGGAAATATCCTCACTCAATAAAAAACACAGTACACTCTACTTTCTTTTTCGCCAAGATATTAGACAATGAGCCACATAACCAATTATTATACCAAGTACAGAATTCCTATTTTGTATAATGGTTTATAAGCATGTTGTGATTTTAAAGGTATTTTGCATATTGGTGCAAAATATTCTTTAGGTGTATCTATTTTCTTTTTTTGTAATCTGTATTATGAATTCATGATTTACTGGTCAACTCCCCCCATCCAATCTTTGGTAGGATGCACAAGTATGACAACCCTGATGATCTGTATGCTAGTATGTTTGCTTAATTTTCATGTGGGATTATGGGAGAGAGTCAAAGGTTAGAGGGTTGATGCTATCATAACTGTCATTTGATAGCATTGATATATTGTACATTATTGAATTATTGAATATATATGTATATGTTAGTATGTTTGCTTAATTTTCATGTGGGATTATGCGAGAGAGTCAAAGGTTAGAGGGCTGATGCTATCATAACTGTCATTTGATAGCATTGATATATTGTACATTATTGAATTATTGAATATATATATATAATTGTCAATTTTTTACCAATGGTTCAATCACTATAATATATATATATATATATATATATATATATATATATATATATATATATATATATATAATATTAATTGGATGGTTTGCATCATCTTTCATATGATAATCACAAAAATAATGAAGGTAACTTGCTTGGCAGACGGACTCTACAGTACATATACATTGGAAAGGAGCTGCGGAGATTGTTTTAGGAACTTGTACTCAATATGTTGATTTTGAGGTCACTTGAAATCTATTGAAGAAGAACAGGTAAGGAACAACAGCTTCATGTGATAGAAAGTTTGTTGAGGGAATTAAAATTATGGAACTGAACTAGGGGAGATAAAAATAAATAAAAAATATTCTCTTGGTTGATAGCTAACCGAAATTTAAAATCATATATGGAAAGGCTACCGCCTAATCACTTCATCTGTAACAGCATGATAAAGTGTTGTTTCAAGTTACGCCAATGCCAACTTGTGCAATTATAAATTGGATACATCATTGTTCCAAAAATTACAGTGACTGATAGCAGTTGATCAAATTTTTAGTATTACTAAATACATAGTATAGTATTAAAATTGTAATTTAATTATTATTGATTTGATGAGAGACAGAGTATCAAGCTATCAACAAACACTTTTAAAATTTAATTAAAAAATATTAACAATATAAGTATTTTACAAATTATAGCGTATATTAAGACAGTTGATTTTCATTATATGATGTGCATTGTTTTGCATAAACTCAATGAACCTGAATCAAATAACTAAATTAATGAACCTTATAACTTGATGCGACGGTGCGGTGGTGCGACGGGGCGGCCATGCAGCGATGCAATAGTGCGACGATGTGGTGGTGCGGCGGTGCAGCAATGCGACGGTGCGACGGTGTGGCTGTGCAGCAGTGCAACGGTGCGGTGGTGCGATAGCGGAATGGCAAACGGTGACCCGACAAGCTAGCAAACACAACAATGAACAACCCAACAAGTCTCTACAACTGCAACTAGTGAAAATGGGGTTGGGTTTGTGTCTCAAAATCAAAATCTAAAAATAACTTAGGATTTGGGAAACAAGAAGCGTAAGCAGCTAAGCGCAACGTGCAATAGGGGCATTCTAAAATTGAAGGTTTTATTCTAATTCTAAATTTTTCAAATTAAAAAAACGACGTCACTTAATTTTTTTTTCAAAAAAAGTGATGACCCGATTTGGGTCATGAAACCTGCGAGTCGATGGTTCAACCGGGATTTTAATCGGGTCACACCGAGTCATACCGAGTCAGTTGCACATCCGGTCTGATCAATGGTTCGGATTGGTCAAACCACCGGTTTTCGGTTTGACCAGTTCGACCGGCCGGTTCGAACCGAGTTTTAAAATATTGATTTATATTCTAATGCAATATCATTTTATTTTAGCTCTTGTATTTCTTGTTTTAACACTTTTATTTCATCTTGTAAATCTTTTATTGTTATTGGACTAGGCTTTCTAAATCTACTGTATATTTCCTTTAAATCTATTTCTTGGGTTACTTCTTGCTCTCTTTTATCCCTTTTTACTAATTTATCTAATAGACTAATAAACTCATCTTTCAATGGGCCATCCCTCTAACTTTTGAATTATTTCTAATAAGGTTGTAGTTTGATCAGAGGTTAACATATTAATGAATTTACAGTTATTGCATGTACACAACTCTGGTCCTAGACAATAATCATTATCAGAATTTTCTTGACTACTGGAAGAGGTTTCTTCTTCTAGTTGGTAAATTATCTCTATAGTATTGTTTTCTTCTTCTAGGGATGAACTATCTTCTTCTTCTTCAGGATCTAAATTTATCAAAACATTTAAAAGACTTTTCTTAATAGACTCATCTATTTCTAATTCATTAATCTTTTGTTGAACTTTACACTTATTAGCGAAGTGACCTGTTCTTCCACATTGCCAACAAGTAATATTATTTTTATTATTCTTGTTATTATTAAACTTTCTCCTAGATTTTTGTTTCCATTCTCCTTGTTGATCATTTTTCACCTTGTGATATTTATTCGATTTTCTATAGGGCATGTATTCATTCTTTTGAAAGGTTATCCTTTTCTTATTCTATTTTTCATGTTGTGCACTTGGTGCTCTAATAGACTCTACTCCATATTGTTGACAAAAATTGCCTATTTCTCTCCTATTGGTTGTACTTCCTTTTCTAAGCTTATTCTGATGTTTGAAATCATTGTAGACTTGAATACCAGTTTCTACTACTATGCTGTGGATTTGACCATTCTTGTTTCATTTTTTTTCTTCTAATTCTTGTTTGTGTTTGTTACTCACTAAGTTTTTTCTTTTTGTTTTGAAGTTCTTTTTGTGTGGACCGGTGGACATGCATATTATAGTTCCTTGCTTTACTATTTTTATTTTTTATGCATTGTAACATTATTTTTGATGTTGTTTGATGTTGCTTGATTATGTTCCTTTCTTTTCACTTTGATTTCCTTATAGTGTTTTCTAATTTTCTGCACATCTGTAGTTGATCAGTGAATAGTAGTTATTGCTAGTGTTTACCATTGTGTTATTCTAGCTTTCTCATATGCTTTTTAATTTTTGGATATTGATTTAGAAAGATATTAATTTTCATATTCTTTTGAGGTGGGTTATATCCTTTTGAATTTTGTATCTAATATCAATGTGGACAACACCTATTTTCCATTGTTTCAAAACATGACCTATTGTTCTCAAGTACCATGTTTAGGGGCTGGTCTCATAATTTTACTTTTTCATTTTTATGACTTCACAATTCTTTTACAACATGTTAACATATTGAATATCAATAAACTAGATTTAACAATTGGCACCAAACTTACCGGGTTTTGTTCTTTTAGACTATGTTATTCAGGACTCAGTTTCATTTATTCTTGTCAATTGCAAGTTATAACAGCAACAAACAGTGCAAATATTCTTTACCTTCACCCTTATGCATTGTGGGCAATTGGATTGTAATATTGTTACTCACTAAGTTTTTTCTTTTTGTTTTGAAGTTCTTTTTGTGTGGACCGGTGGACATGCATATTATAGTTCCTTGCTTTACTATTTTTATTTTTTATGCATTGTAACATTATTTTTGATGTTGTTTGATGTTGCTTGATTATGTTCCTTTCTTTTCACTTTGATTTCCTTATAGTGTTTTCTAATTTTCTGCACATCTGTAGTTGATCAGTGAATAGTAGTTATTGCTAGTGTTTACCATTGTGTTATTCTAGCTTTCTCATATGCTTTTTAATTTTTGGATATTGATTTAGAAAGATATTAATTTTCATATTCTTTTGAGGTGGGTTATATCCTTTTGAATTTTGTATCTAATATCAATGTGGACAACACCTATTTTCCATTGTTTCAAAACATGACCTATTGTTCTCAAGTACCATGTTTAGGGGCTGGTCTCATAATTTTACTTTTTCATTTTTATGACTTCACAATTCTTTTACAACATGTTAACATATTGAATATCAATAAACTAGATTTAACAATTGGCACCAAACTTACCGGGTTTTGTTCTTTTAGACTATGTTATTCAGGACTCAGTTTCATTTATTCTTGTCAATTGCAAGTTATAACAGCAACAAACAGTGCAAATATTCTTTACCTTCACCCTTATGCATTGTGGGCAATTGGATTGTAATATTGAGTTTCCACAATCAATTGAAAAAGGAGGGCTTGGATTCTACATGTTTAGTGTCTTCAAAATTTATCTGCTGACATATTTTTGGAAAAAAAACATTTACACGTTATGCTCACTTTGATATTTTAGATCATTCAAGGAAGATGAATGTTCACCCTAATGTCAACTTAGAAGAACTTGCTTGTTCTAAAGATGATTTAATGGAGCATAACTGAAGGCCGTATGTGTTGAGTCTGGCATGTTGGCTTTATGCCATGATGTTACTCACTAAGTTTTTTCTTTTTGTTTTGAAGTTCTTTTTGTGTGGACCGGTGGACATGCATATTATAGTTCCTTGCTTTACTATTTTTATTTTTTATGCATTGTAACATTATTTTTGATGTTGTTTGATGTTGCTTGATTAGAATGCCAACAGTGGAATTGCGAGATGCTCTGATATTGTAACATCGGGGCAAATAATTTTTTAGAATATCGGTTTTTATATGGATTTGGAATTGTAAATGTTATTTTTGAAAACAATTTGAAAAATCTTGCATTTTTATTGTAGTTATTGAAGGATAATATTGAAGATTCTCTTGTGAACTCTTTTACCAAAATTGAAAATTTTATTTATAAGTTTCTATTACTACATTATATATATATTGGGGTAGTAAGGGTGTCACATAGGTTGCAACTTGGTAAGGTATTGGGTTACAAAAATGAGTTTCTAGCTTTGATTTTACTTTTTCAAATTTTTTTTGGTAATCATGTGATAAACCTTTCTTTCCAAAATCCTTGAAACCCATCTTCTTAAAGTGTGATTTTTGACATAAAAACGTCTTTATACCACCTATAATCAGATATTGTTGGACAATATAAATTTGCTAATTAACTAGCGGCTCTATCTTTAAATATATTGGGATCTCCTACAAGATGTTAAATAATAGTATAAATGAGGGTTGCTATAACATCTTTCTCATTTTCACTTTTCATGTCTCCTAATATTGTTTCTCTATGAGAGGGAGAACAAAAATTATCCCACCATCCTTTCAATTGTCTTGTAAATCCTTTCTATTCTAATATGCTTTAAAGCATGTTGAGGTGTATCATCCAAAATGAGTTTTTTACTCTGGTCAACTATATATAGAAATTTCAAAAGTAATATCAAAAAGTGGATTAAAAATTTTAATTAGTGATAAAAAAATTCAAATATGCATTCTAATATTATTTAAAAAGAAAATTTCAATAATTTATAACAAATTAGCATATATTTATTTTTTAATATTATTTTTGACTTATTATTATTATTATTATTATTATTATTCGTATCTTTTGTAATTGTCAAATTTTATTTATATAATCAATTAAATATCATTTTATTAGACTAATTCAAATAAATCGTGCATTATACAAATCGATGTAATAGATTGCAAATTGCAATATGTTGGTTAGCGGATAAATGAGTTATTGGAGTAACTTTTTTTTTTATGAATTGAGGTGTGTTTGAAAACAATCGTATTTTAGACTAGTAAAAAAGAATTAACGTTGGATTCATATTTATGTTTGCAGATTGACTGAATTAAAAATGAGTTTTTAAGCAAATTGAAGTATTTATTTTATATATTTAAAAACCACAGGAAAAAACTTAAACATACTTTAATGCGACTAATAGTACTTAGTCTTTATAAAAAAATTTAAAATTGAAAATAATTATTATTTTAAAAGGACCAAATTAGTTTAAATATAAAAGATAAAAGATTGAAATTAATATTCTAATAGATAAAAGAATAAAATAAATCTAAAAAATAAGATAAAATATTAAAAATATAATTTAGTCAAATAATAATAATAGCTGAAGAGAATTATTATTATTAAATTGACATTGAAAAATTGGAGAGTGAGGGTTGTTGTTCTTATTCTTCTTCTTCATCTTCTTCGCTTTAATCTTTCAAAAACGAGAGCTTCTTTTAAGTAATAATTTTTTTTGTCCTTTTAAGTAAATGCGTCTTATATTAAATTGATTTTGTTTAAGTTATTTTAAATTAGCTTATTCAACATTTTCTGTCTCTATCACATCTTATTTAATATGCTTGATGGTGAATTTATCTTTACTGATACACAAAGGAAATTCGTCTCCACAATCGTGGATGATTATACCCTTAGTATTTTTTAAAAATAAATATTTTTAGGAATTATCATTAACCAACTTTAAATAATTGCTCATATTATTATATTTTTTTCTTTTAAAAATATTTAGAAGCACAAAATGTCTCTTTTCCCTAATTTTGTTATAATTACTCTAAATATATCTTTTGAAATTTTGTGTTACTTCAAAGTGATAATTGTTCCGACCCAAATACTATCAATCTAGTATGAGCTTCATATACCCCTTAATAAGTTATCAAATAAATTGATAAATTTGACATTCTTCACGCATCTAAGCAAACTTAGCAGATTTATTTGATAGCTTAATGACAGTGAATAAATTAATGAATGTTGACTTAAATGATTAGAAAAAATTATAAATATGAAAATTAAAAAAATATTTTAAAATATAATGAATAAAAAAGATTTAAAAAGATAAATATAAATATTAAAAATATCAATTTTAAACTATGGAAACTAAAATATAAGTAAGACAATATTAATTAAAAAATATTTTAACTTTAAGAAAATTAGTTGTATGTATTAATTTATACTATTTTGACAATATTCTTTCTAATTTATCTTTGTTATAAATGCTAAGAAAAATAGGATAAACGATGGAAAAAATCTTATTAAATGAAATATAAATAGTTAATTTTTTCTTTTATTTTTTATAAAATACACGTTTTTATACTCATACTAGAAAACAGGGAAAGTACTTTCACATTATATTTAAAATGCATCATGATATTAGTCTTTATATATATATATATATATATATATATATTAATTTCT
>NW_017984491.1:144780-189108 GCF_000340665.2 Cajanus cajan | reverse complement strand
GTGATGAATATATATATATATATATATAGTTTTTGCTTTTTAAAAATGAAAACATATTTTTTATATAAATAAATAGATAATATCTTATTATTTCTCAATTTTTATTATTTTCCTAACACAAAGGTGTATTAAATTAAGAATAATATTTTGTTCTAGATTTGCTCCGTCCAAACTTGTCTTTCCGTTGAGTTTAATTATATTGATTTAAAATTTGCTTTGGAAAAAGAAAATTTCCTCCAGAGTGTAATCAATTGTTGTGGTTGTGGATGTGAATACTTCATCAAAAATTATTGCTGCCATTCTACTTCATCACTATTACGATTGCATTAAATGTGCTACGGTGCATGCTTTGCTGTATTATTTGTACTAAAATCATTTCAAAAGAATAATTTATTCGTTATTTTACAAAATTTAAAGTGTTTTAAAACTAAAATTTTAGATAATATTCTTAACTAGAAATAAGTCCATTGAAGTTAATTTTAAATTATATTGTTTTTATAAATTATATATTTTTTATTAAATGTAATTTTATTTAAGTTAGATAAAATTACAATATATAGCAAAATTTTCTTTTTAACATTTAATACGATTATACATTAAAAACTTGAATTTGAAATTATTAGTTAAATTAAAATAATACTTAGTAGGGCTATAAATTAGAGAATACTAGTATTAAGTTAGTTAAAATAAAATTTATGGGGAAATTTGTATTGTATGATGAGTGAATAATAATAACAATAAGTGGGTCACTCATGCACCGTAGCGACAGAGATATGCTGAGATTGGCCTGCAACACTCACCAACCCTTTCTTTACTCTTTTTTTTTTTTTTTTTTTTTTTTTTTTTTCTCTCTCTCTCTATTTGTTTTTGTCAACTAATTTTTATTTTTTTAAAAAAGAGAAATACATTTGTGTGGACATGTGAAAATTGAATTCAGGACTCGCATAATAGTTCTACTACGTGGAATTGCACGATCAATTCAAGACGATATGGAACATCATCTCTTCTCGCGAGAAACTTGAAGCTATCACGCTTCAATATGTATATCGTTGCTTCTCTTTTATAATCTCTCCCTTGAAAATTATTTACGTTTAATGAATTATTCGGTAATTATACCCGTCTCAACTTTCATTTTAGTATATTTAAATTTATTGTCATCATTAGAATTATTACATTCCAAATATTTTTTCTTTGTTAATAGACTAATAAATACATAACTATCATAGTGAATAACTCATTAATTAATATATCTCACAATAAATGGAGAGTATAAAAAAATATTTAACAATTAATATATCTTTAAAATATGTTTATTTTTTTATATTAATTAAGTTTTAAAACGAGTAATCATTTGTTTTTTATATAAAATATTGGAGAGGGTATTAAATAAGAGGTGAGACTTATACAAATTTGTAATTTTGAAATTCTAATATTTTTTAATAAATAAAAAAGTGTGTATAAAAAAAAGTGTCAAAACGTATCATTATTACGCTTTCTAAAAAAAAATTTGTATCTTAACTACCTTTATCCATGATTGTGATATAAGTGAATAAAGTCCACGTATTGAATGATTTTAATTAACTATTTTTCTTCTATTTTAGTGCTTCTTTTATCATTTTTTTCTTCATGTAATCCAATTATATATCCTATTCTCTAAATTATTTGAGATGCATGTAAAGGCTAGTTTTGCTTTTATACCAAAAAAAAGCTATAAAATTGAAAGTTAATATAAGACTAGCGAATATAAATATATCAATATTGTGCACATTAATTTGTTATGAATTCGAAGATTGTACAATTTTAATTTTATTTATCACAAATAATTTGTTTTTTTTGTCAAGTTGTAAGTGTTTTCTTAATGAACAAATTTGTAATTTTTGACCAGAGCACACTGAAAAAAAAAATACAGTGACTTTGATTGATTTTTATTTATTTATTAATGTTTTTTGTTAACGATTTCCAACCAAATATTTGATATAATAGTAAAAAAAAAAATATATAGAAGTTAATCTATATGATTTAGTAGTGTGCATACCTTATCAGAGATATAAATATTAATATTATTAGGATTGATAAGCTACAATATATACTCATACAAATGAATTTTTTTTAAGTAAATTCATCTTTTAGTTTTATCTCTTTTCTTTCTTTCTCACTTCGATATGATGATAAAAGAACTTTTTTTCTTATTACATATATAACCCAAAAGTTTCATATAAGTAATTTATTAGTGTTGTTCACGCGCCGACAACAATACGGTAAAGAAGTTAAACCATTCATGCCATGATATCATTAATTTGATATTATTGGTTGCAGATTTCATACGATTCAATATTCCTACCTTTTTGTTTTTGTTTTCAAAATCAATTGTTTTCTATATCACAAAAAGTGAAAAGTCTCTCATTGTTTTCATACACACTAATCTGAATTATACATTTGATGGTATACATAAAGCCATTTATTATCTATCACTGCGGTCGTCACTGTCATTATTTTCTTCAATACAAATGTTTAAATGATTCCATATGCTAAATGAGAAAGTGGAAATGGTATAAGAATTTAGACAACATAATGATACAAATTGCAATTCCCACGTTAGGCGTCTAATCAACGAGTTAAATAAAGATTTAGTGATGGGCATCAAATAGAAACTAATTCTCACGAATACTAGATTGCAAGAAGAAAAAAATGTAAAGTATATGGTAAGATGAGTTAAAAGTGCAGAAGACAGTGTTAGTCAAATGCGTAACAGATGCATCATGCATGCAACAGGTGCAGGCAATGATCCAAATATGGAAGTTGTGTTAGTCAAATATGATGTCATGAGCAACATGAATAGTTCCACGCCAAACCGTCAAAACTTTGCATAATGGCACTACTCATATTTTCAAAACTGGGAATTGGGAATTGGACATAAATCAATAAAGCTCTTCATCTTAATCAGGTAGTACCGTATTCGTAACGCAATTATAACTTTATTTTATTTTTGGGGGGAGCCCAAAGAATGTAATCATTTGAAGTTCCAAAACCTATTAACGGTGCAATGGACCTTTAAAACTGATAAACTTAGGCCCAGCTTTTATAATTTTTCTGGCTTCATATAATAGGAGAAAACTGTGGAATGTAACTTTGTACAGTAAAAAAATAGCAAAATGTTCTTCTTACAACAAAAGTACAAGAATTTCTGTTGTCTCCTTTAATTTGGGAGAGTATTTTGTGTGTATAAAACAATATGATCTATCTATATATATATAATAATAATAATGAATTAATAACACGCATTAAGATATAGATATATTTGAGTCTGGGTAGGTCCTTGATCTTTTTTGTTTATTTTTTTCTTTGCACTCACTTTCAAATTAAGAGTAATTTTGTATACTTAAACATGTATTATACTATGCATATTTGTTAATTATTATTGATTTTATTAATAATTATATTGTGGTAATTTATTGTTTTATATTGTTGAGAACTATGAGAATTTAGGAATTCTTGTGAGTTTTAGGTGGTTTTTAAGGATTTTTTAGTTTAACCCTTAGAAAAAGATACAAGTTTTATTTTAAGATTTGAGTTTCATAAGTTTATTTCTCAAAGAACTTTAGAGAGATAGTAGGGAAGGTAATTTTGGAATTATAAATGTCTCTTCCTTCTCTTTAGCCTTCTCAAGAGTGTAAAAGATTGCAATTGAGTGATAGAGTGGTGATTTGAGGCCATTAGCTAAAGATTATCATCGTGGTTGTGTTGTGAGGAGCTTTTGATGCTGGCTCAGAACCATCTTTTTCTTTCTTCCTTGTTTCTGTTCAATCTGGAGGTATAGAAAACTATAACCTTTTTAATTGTTGAATTGGTTGAGTTGCATGTTGATTGATGTCCACAAACCGTGTTTGTGTTGGATGATTTTGAGAATTTAATGTTGAGGTGAACCTTGATGTTTTGGTCAAATTAGTGGTTACATGTTGCATGCTTGGATTCTTCTTAGTTTTAGGTGCTTTGGGTCAATTTGTGAATTTGCTGAATGCATATTTCATCATCGTGTCGAACGCAATTTCAAGGCACCGACATGACATGGTTTAGAGACTTGTTGCCTCACTAACATCAAGCGTGCGATTGGTAACATTGAGCATAAGCGAGAGGAAAAGTCATTGACTTGGTCACGTCAAACAGGGGTTGAATGGCATCAACGTGATGATAGAGAAACGTTTTTGACTTGATGACGTTGGATCCAAGTTGAGTGGCGCCTAACATGACCAAGACAGAAACTCTCTATCTAGACGACGTTGAATGTGAATCAAGTAAAGACTCTTTGCTTAAAATGAGGTAGAGTGTGGGATTTGGCCATGTTAGGCATGAAAGCAACAAAGACTCTCTGTCTCATTCACGTCGAACGCGGGTTGAGTAGCTTCGAGTACGGGCGAGCCTGAAAACTCCTTGTCTCAATGGCGTTGAGCACAGGAAGATTGGCGCTAGGCGTGGACTACCTTATAAAAATGTGTTATTTTATTGATGAAATGTTCAACATGTATGTGGTAGTTGTATGTTGATATATGTTGTTGATTTTATATACATTGGTTGGGAATAATGAATATAGATTATTAAAATGTTGAATGTTGAGGTGATAGTATTGAGAATTCTTAAGGCATTAAGGTGTGTGGTGTTGATTAACTTAGGCTAGAGGAAAGGGTGTTTTAGAAAGTTGAATATCTTATTGTAAGAATATTGTTGTGATGCTCTTTGAGCTCAGTTGCTGAAAACCCTTCTCAAGTGGTCGAATTTTGAAGTGAATAGTTGAGTTTTCTCAAAGACCTTATTATTTAATGTAGTATGTAAGCAAGGTCGAGACATATTGACTATAAGTGATCACAGTATAAGGGTTAGGTTGAGTTATATTGATTAAAAGTGATCAATGTTAATCCATATGTGGGCAAGATCGAGACATACATATATAACGTGACCAAATCGAATAAGGTACAAGATTGGGGGTCAAAGTCCCAAACTAAGTATTGGAAAGGTTGTCATAGTTGGTGGGATAATTCCATAGGAGACTTAGTTATGCATGTTAGTACCGTGATAGACTCACACTGAAGTTATTTTACTTTGAGAGAAATACTAGACTTTTTTTATTTAAGTGACAAAATTCAAAAAAAATTATGTATTTATGGATTTTATCCAAATTGTTTGTTGATCTAGCAAGTATAAAAAGATCATGTTAGTTCGGTAGAGTTAAGTCACCTAAATTGCTCTTTTTTTTTGTAAGAGATCTTTGTATTTGAATACATAACGACACATGTAATTGAGGTGTTATGCATATGATGCGTTGATGTTTGGTGTTGTTCATATGCTATGTGAATTTGTTATTAAATGGGATGATTATTGGTGTAAGTTGAGATTGTTGTCTATCTTTCAAGGTTGATGAATGTCATGTTAAGATGTTGTGTTGTGTGGTTTACATGTGGATATTTGGTAGTATAATTGTTTTTATTCCTATATTTCATATGTTTATTCTTTGAATATTAACTTATACTTGCATGTTTTCTTGTGGTTGAACTATGATAATTATATTTATATAAAAGTAGGATAGTATTCGGTTGGAGACGATGTTTTTGAGGCCATGTCTAGCGATAGTTGTGGTGACCTTTTTGGACTACTATGATGCAACTAGTTTAGATGTATTATTTGACCGACAAATTATGATTATTATTTTGTAGTATTGGATGATTGTGCATAATTGTATACTTGTATAGCTATTCTACTTCTTTAATTGTTGTTTTAAAGTTTTTTACACATATTCATTATGATGCATATATCTAAATATTATTCATATATTAATGATAGGTGGTTAGTTGTTTCTTTTTGTTGTGAGTAATTAAACTATTAAGTATAGAAAGCACAACGAATCGTTATACTTGAATAATTCATCCTTCATAAATCATTGAATATCATATGTTCTTTAAATAAATTTTTCGTGCACTACTATACAAAACACATCTTAAATTGCCTCCGTAAATTGGTTAATTGTATCTTTTGTGCATGTAAAGTTGTCGATTGTTGACTTTTCCTCCTAACTTTTGAAACCTTCACTTTTCTTTCCTACATTTTTTTAAATACTCAAAATTTCATCTTTTCGTCTAACTCTGTTAAGTTATTATATAATTACATGATAATGTTTCTAACTGACATCCTAGTCGTGAGTTTTGACTTGTTATTGGACAAATCAAGTATCAGTAAATTAACATTAGATTGAAGAATGAAAGTTTAAGTTTTTAAAAATTACAACAAAAGTAAAGGTCTTAAATGCCGATATAAAAAAAAATTATCTTGGAAAACCACCATTAATACCCATAAATTTTGTTCAAATTCCTCCATGAAAGCTACATATGGAAAGCAGTTTTCCT
The DNA here is from genome assembly GCF_000340665.2 of Cajanus cajan. Lineage (NCBI taxonomy): Eukaryota > Viridiplantae > Streptophyta > Magnoliopsida > Fabales > Fabaceae > Cajanus > Cajanus cajan. The sequence goes on along the minus strand of NW_017984491.1, from coordinate 182,716 downwards.
CTTAAAAAAATGAATAGCAGTTTCTATCAATATGGATTTGAATGACACTACCGTTGCGTTAAAAAAAATTTCAAGATGCTTGTTCAAAAAAAATTCAAGATATTTGTGCTCTTCAAAAAAAAATTCAAGATGCTTGTTCATGATGGGATAATATAAAGTAAATTTTATTTATTGTTTCCAATTCTGAAATGAAGACATAATTAATCTTAATCATAAAAGAGTTCATTTTCTTCAATAAAATTATTATATATTTACTTTTTGTATACCATTTTTACTTCTTTCTCCATCATAAAACATTTTATTTTATTTTCCCTTATTATAACTCTACCAGCCAAATCTATCCAAATAGAACCATTGTTAATTTGTGGGAAAGCAGACATTGGATGAATGATTGATCATGTAGCTGGTATGAATCATGAAACAGACATTCATAGAAAAAGTAAAGGACAAGTGCACAAGTAAATCAAATATAGTACTAGTATTATTATTATTATAATATGATGATTTGACATGATAGAGAGGAGTAGGAATGGATTGATTTATGATGAGTGATCAGTTATAGTAGAGTTCGAGGCCCATGCCATCGTGAATCTCGTAGTCTTTGAGGGTGATGTGATCCTTGTAAATGGTGTACCATTTCTGAATGCGAATCTTGTCGTGTCTCGTACCTGTCTGAGCCGCCACCAGCTTCTTCAAGTCACCGATGGTGTCATCTTCATTGCACTTCACACGAACCTTCTTCCCCAGCCTATCGTTAAGCACCACTTCTATCATCTCTCCGATTCCTCACGCAATCTTCTTTCCTCTTCATTTCCTATTTAACTTCCTTCAGAACCTTCTAGTCCTGTTCTCTTATTGCCTCACCCTTATCCGCGGGCCCAAAAAATTAGAACCTTCTAGTGCATGCCATACCCCTTCGCTGGACCAAAATAGGGAACAATTGAATAACTAGTCGACAAAACACCTCCCACAAGATTCAATATGATCAGTTAATATTAGCCAAGGATACATATTGTAACAAAACGCACTTGAATGCTCTAATCATATGTTATCCATAGATCGTTCTCGGGAAGTATCTCGCGACCAAAAACATTTAACACCTTGAGATTTTAAAAGAGGTTATATTTAATTAAATTCCCTTTATCTATTCCTGGACCTTTACATCAAACTTGTCACAAATTACAATACGAGGAAAAGAATAAATTAAAATAATCGAAGTATTTATCCAACTAATTCAAAATCTTGTGATGCTGCATATTAACCAGTAGCATGTAATTTATGAACCATGGTAAAATGGTAAATAAAAAGAATTATGTCGCTACTAGATCATCCGATTCATTAACTACATTAACAAACATGCTGGTGAAACCATGGTGTTTGCAATGACTAAGCAAAATTTACAAATGCAAATACAAAAATACACATCCGCGTTGACAAAAAAAAATGTAGATATCTTGATGCACTTTCACTACACCAGTTTAGTTACGATACACAGTTTAAGCAAAGCGCCCTCGTTGCGAATTTAAAAATAAGCCCTCTAGGGAACATTTACTGAAAACCACATACCTAGAAGAAAATTATCATCAATGTTGAAATGAACCTAAAATGAAGAGCAGAATAAATTCAGAAATGGGGGAAAGCCCATAAGTCACTTACAGGAAGAGGCAAAACTTAGAATAATAAACAAGCTTAATCTCTAATAAGCGTGAACAGAAATAGGGCATAATTGAAACAAAAATATACTGTACATTAATTTGCTGCATTCGCTCCTGCGAACCAAGAATAGGGTCCACTGGTGTTGGTCTAACTTTTCATACAAACAAGCAAGATTTAGCATCATGTCCGTCACTCCAGAACAGCAACCTCCTGGTCAACCCTCCAGTAATTTGCATCATTGAATTCCTTTATTCCAGGACCCTCCTCGGAACTTTCTTTTTCTGGCACTTTAGAGACCATGTTTCTTTTCAATGGTCCTGCCTCCCCAACTATTCCTTCTTTTAGAGCCTGTTCCATAGCCTTCTCAGTACCTTCCAATTCTACACCTACAAATTCAACGTCTTCTTCAAAGAGAGATGGTACTACTACTACTGATCTTTGACTCGAGTCAACACCACCATCAATTGAATCTTTAGGAGATGGCGACCTGTTCGACGGAATAGATTCCCCATTTGAAGGAGAACTAGAATTAGGGCTACCTGTTTGAGATTTAGTAGAAAGGTTGCTACCAGAATCATCATGATCTACAAATGGATTCATGCTTCCGCTTGCATCTTGCATATCTAAAGGTTCACCCCATCCCACCCAATCAGGCAGAGGCCTGTCCCCAAACAACTCTTCATTGTCTGATGCATCGAACCTGAAGAATCCCATATCATGTGAAGTGGTTGCCTTTTTGCTTTCAAAGTTCAACGCATCTCCATTCATGGAATCACTACCAGTTATTCCATTTAAATTTGTGCTTGAGCTAGATGTACCATTCAGATTATTTTTGCTTTCATCCAATTCTTCATCTGCTCCAACCACTACTTCATCATCACTACTGTTACCACCATTAGCAGCACCATTCAAGTTTATCTCATCCATCATCTCTGGTGATGTGCCCTCAGTTCCATCCGCAATTCTGTCATCTTGGAATGCAAACCAATTGGAGTTTGTAAACAGACTACTGCAAAAAAACAAAAAACTTATATTAACATTAAAATGATGAATTAAATAAAGAAACCCCAATAGACTTCCATAAAATTCCACTGTCATCCAGACAACAGAAGTAGAAGGGGCTAGGGAGAACAAATGAAGCTTTTGAATATTTTCTAATTTTCTATAGTCAACATGAAAGCAAATACATAGATATCCACATGGGGGAACGTCAATCACTTGGTGTCCTTGTGCTATATACTTCTCACACTAATATTTACATATGGGGGAGAATAGAATAAAAATGCTTACTGACAGCCACGCCATGGAGTAGAAAACAGAAATTGAAAACAGAATATCATCGGGAGTCGAAGAAATGAAAGCACATTCTATTTCTATCATAGAATGTGAACATTTTTTAATCAAGTACAAAAATCCGAAAGGTCAGGATAAAAGAAAAAGGATGAGGATCAAGTGAAAATGAAGAAATCCCCACTAGAGGATCTATCAGCAAATCACAAAAGGCTAATAGAGTAAGTGGTTTCTCCAATATCTAGAGCATATTGCATTCTTCCATAGTTGCTTTTGAAGGAACTATAAGCAATTCACAAAGACATATAGAGCAAGTTGTTTCTCCAATATCTAGTGTATATTGTATTCTTCCATAGTAGCTTTTGAAGGATATTTCTCTTCCTAATCTGCAACTAGATCGGCTAAGGAAAGAATGGATACCATGTGGCAGAAGATAAAACATCCAGGGGTACAGGAGAACCTCGAAAGATATAAGCCAATTGAAGTATACTAGTAATGCACATCACTCGTTTTATTTGCCAAAAATACACAGATAAATATTATCTCGTTATCTCTATTCACAGTAGACATAAAACAGCTTTGAAAATAATTCACACTGCTTGATTAATCCAAGTGAAAGATTCATCCTAACAAAAGTACCATCAGTTATGTGATAATAAATAGACTCACCTCCCTTGATCATCACTGAGTCTGAGGGATGATATGACTACTTGAGCAGAGTCATCATCAAAGTAGACATCCTGTAGATCATACAACAGATATAGTTGCTATAAAATTAGTTAACAAAGTAAAAGAATACTAGATGTTTTGGTTAAAGCATAAGACAATTTGACAATATCACTCGGCAACACAAGAGCTAGACTGATTCTCAAAAATCCCCAAAATCGACCACATTAAATTATAACAGTGACAAAGTAAATAAAACTAATACCTCTTCATCTCGATCAAGGTTGCCACGTTCCTGCAGCCAAACCATTCAAAACATTAGTCCAGCATTCAAGTTGCAGTGCCCAACCACAAAAAGGCAAATCACGGAAACAAAAAAGGGGAGAGAATTCTAAAATAAATACAAATGAGCAAGTATGCATGCACAGAGGGGAAGAGAAGCCCAACAACTACAAACCTCCTCATTATCTTCATTCCCATAAATTTTATATCTAAAAGCCTGGCTCAAATTATTTGCTAAAGCTGCAACATCATAGTCTCTGTCATGAAGGTCATCATCGTCACTATCCCTCATCCTATCTTGTAAAGCAGTTGGACGTCTGCACAGGAAAAGGAAACGTAAAGAGATAAATCAAAATGAGAAAGACCCCCCAACACAACAAAGTAAACACAAATGAAACAAAAATGCCACATTGAAGATCATAATCTTCACTAGAATAATTAAAATGAAGAAAAAAGTGCATGATATAGATATTATAGTTATTTGTTACAGCCTTATCATAAAATATGTTGACAAAAACAAGACTGCTGTGTAAGGGCCTTGTCTTGTCCCCTTATAATTATATAGCCACAACCAAATCAACCCAACAGAAATTATGTTGTGGGGTACATAATAGCTTACCCGCAAGCCCAACGGTGAACATTCTCAACCACATTACGCTCCTGAAGAACTGTAGCTTGCCATTCATTCCACTCACTATTTTCCTGCAGATGTTAAACATATCAGGTTGAAGTATTTAAAGAAAAAATTGTCCCAACAATACTTCAACATGTAAGTTCAGCTTCATGCTCTTAGATGCAGGAATAATTTTTCTAACACGTTAGCTTGTTCATGATTTGACACAAAAAATATTTAAACAGAAAAATAAGAGTATAAAAACCATTCATCATAGAGGAAATGGAAGTCCAAGGAGAACAAGCCAAAATGATAACTGTTACCTTTCCCATTGAATAATGGGTACAAAACTATAGCAGTGTTCAGATGATAAACTGTTTATGCTCTATTTGGATTAAAAGTGAAATAGAGAGAAAAGAAATGGAAAGGATAGAAATAATAAATAAATAAATAAAATAGAAAAGATGTGTTTGTATAAACAATTAAATTTGATCCCAAAAATATTTTTTACTCCATTATTGTTTTCTTAACATAAAATTCTTATTTAGTATTTTAATTTTTTGTGATATAAAAGCTTAATTTTTTTTAGAAGCTAAAACTAAAAAATGAAAAAGATACCACCCCCAACCCTTTCATTTAATGTCAATTTGGGAATGTTTTTCTTGCGGGTTCCACCAAAAAAAAACTTCCTAATTCTCCTCTCCAACAAATAATGAAAATTTGGTATTTTTATCCCATTTCGTTCCTTTCCATTTCTTCCCTATCTACTTACACTCAAACAAAAATATGTTCCTCCAGAATCTACTATCTGAAGCACGCACACAAGGTCGCTGTTGCTTAAAAATGATTTAATATGTTTTAGCCCATGCAAATACATGGTTAATTTTGGTTTTAGCCTTCAAAAAAAATGTTGATTATATTATAGTCCTTATAAATTTTTAAGTTTTAAAATTGGCCATTATTACAATTTACAGTTGACATGGCATGGCATGCATCTAGACAGGCCATGCATCTAGACATCTCAAAATGGTCATTGACATGACATGTCTAAATGCATACAACATTAGTAAATAATGATAGGTACCATGTTTAAAAAATAAAAAAAATCTACATGAATAAAACCATCAAAAAATAAATTAAAGAACTAAAACAAAAATTAGTCATTTTGCAAGGATTAAAAACACATTAAACCCTGTAAAGAGATACAAAGTGAACTAGGTAGATACATCAAGAACTCAAATCCTTTATGCAAAACAATGAACTTTAGCAGAAGACTCCAAAAGCTTCTTTCAGAGAAATCTTAGAGCAAATTTACAAGCCTCTATGCAAATTTGAAAAAGATAGCAATTTAAGGCATGATTCAAATATTTTCATAGATTTATATTAACAGTAAAAAATTACTGTAAAACCTATAAACCTTTCCTAAAGCTATAAATAATTTGATATATAAAGCTAACCTGAAGATATGTCAGTATATGGCTTCGATTATGTGCCAAGTGAACAAGTTTGTTAACAATTCGAGTAATATGCCCGATGTTTCCTGCCCGTGGTGCCTGTTTTCCAGCAGCAGGTACTGTTGGCTGCAAAATAAAACATTTTAGCAAAGCAGGTAATAGACTCAACAACAGCGTATAGACTAGAAATGATCTATTATGCACTTCTTGTAGGTTCTATCACTTAGTTTATGTATGTTTCCATTTCCACTGTAATTCAATAAAACATTGAAGAAATGAAGATAACTTGATCTCAGCAATACACAGTAATGACCAAAATAAAACATCCAATATATCTGTTTAAAGCATCCATTTACCAGATTTTTGTCAGAAGAGAGAAGAGAATGTTTGTCTGCTTGGAGAAATCTTCCAATTAAATCACACTCTCGAAGAAGATGATCAACAATGGCTTCAGTTTTGCTCTCCAAACAAGATAAAATGATACTTTCTACATGATGGTGTAATGAATTATTATACGGATACCTGTATTAGCAGAGCATACTCAGACTAGTTAACAAATGGTTAGCAGTAAAGATGAGAGATAATGCTGTCTCTACACAGATTTAAAAAAAGATGTGAAGGTTTCTTTAAACATCTACATAAAAGAAAATTAATAGTTGCTTACTCAAAGAAAAGGTCAATGACTCGTTGAATGATTCCCGAATTGACCATTTCTTTTTCTGCCACTTCATTTCCAGTTTTTAGAATGACAGCAATGAACTCAACAATCTGAAATAAGTTTCAGACAGGTCAGAAAAATAAAAACATATTCAAAGTTGACAATAGTGATACCTTGCATAGGAATAGAATAAATACATAAAACAGTTTTGCAATACACAAAAAGGCAATTTTTGGAACAAGAATTCAACTTCTACTGGCCAGACTGCAACCTAGTGTAAGGAATTACTAAAGTATCCATCTTTTTTTAAGGTATCTCATCAAACATTCATCACTTGCTGATTATATTTAACAAGTTTGCCAACCTTTAGGATAAATCAACAGTCAACAAAATGAACAAATGTTTGACAATTCACCCTAGGTATGGGTACCATAGCAACTCCCCTAGAATTGAAGGGGATAGCCATAACAACTAACCTTTAATCGATGCTTCCCAAGTGGAGGTCTCAATTCTCCATATGTTGTAGGCAGTACTTTTTCATCAGATGATACATTCAAAAGTACGAGCAATTCACCTGCAGACAATAAAATCAATCTTACGGATGTGATATGGATATTGGAACAAAAACTGTCAGATTTTGCACCAAGCAAAACATAATGACAAGACAACAACATTCTTTAAACCTTCAATCATGAAATACATAAGACACAAATGACATAACTACCCACCACGACCCAAAAAACCTTGAAACTGAAGCGCACACCATCTTAACCAAAATATTTTGATATTTATTGATGACTACAAAGAATTGGGAACATTAAAAGATAAGGATAAAGTGAAAGCAAAAGGAAACATATAAACAAAACCTCGTATTTACTTGTCTATAAAAATGTAGAACTTAAAGCACAGCACATTATAACCTGTTTTATTTGTTGGTAGACCTCCAGGAATCATTTTTCTAGAAGTACTCATCTCTTTTAAATAGGCAAACTCGCTCCAGATTACAGTAATCTGATTACCCTAATATTGTTGAAAAAGCATAACTCACAAATGATCTTTATTTACCAGGACAGAGGAAGTTAAATGGTAATTATAATTAAATTTAGTACAACAAAAAAATCATAAATTAAGTCTCAAGCCAGCAAAATCCACAGCATTATGTAAATGATATAAAAGTAAAACTCCACTATACTAAATACATATTTAACCTTTCAGGAGGGCTCCTCTCACATCTGCACAACTACTGTAAACTTGGGAATTGAAATCACCTACTTGGTATTTTTTAAAATTATTAAATATCAAAATAGTCATACAACTAACTTCAAATTCAAAAGCCTATAACCTTTTTAAATATAATTTCAGCATCGTATTGTATTCCACAATATTCAGAATAACAAGTAATATAACTCAATTGAAAACCATGATAATGAGAATAACACAGCTAAAAACACATGATAATTGACTCACCGAGTTTAGGGAGCATTGCACCAATAGTGTCTGGGTTTACAGGAATCGGTGGCTCATACATGTGTTGACTTCGAAATGAATGAAAAAGGGGAGATGATATAGCAGATCTTTTGGGATCCAACAAAGAAACACACACTGAAAGTGAGTTCACAAGGCTAGACTTTGATTGTGAAACTTCCAATGCATGATCCAAAATTTTTGCAACAAAGCTGCATATATAAAAATACATATAATAATTATTCCAGAGTCATATTGATATTAGAGGAAAAATACAGTAAAACCATGCAATACAAACCTTGGGCTTGAAAGTTTAATTGCTAGAGTAGAAGAGGGATTTCGAGTTATCGTGCACAATGTTTCAGCCGCATTGGCATGAACTTCAGGAGGACTCTGGTTTAAATAGGGAAGAAAAAAAGCTGTCAGATAACTTGCAACAAAACACAAGGTAATAGAGAGCCTATAAATTCAAGCACCAAAACAAAATTTGGATACTAAATTAAGCTTTTCATCAATTACATCTTTTATGCCCCCAAAACAAATTTTGGAGGACAGACACAAAACACCACTAGCAATCATTAGGGTGGCCTATATCAAGCTTGAAGAATAGAAAATCCCCAAAATCAAAGGATGTAGCCACATTCAATCTCATTTAACACGACTGGAAGGCATAAAGCTAAGTGTATGAGCATCAGACACAGGTAACAAGTAAAAGCTGGCTAAAGGAACATAAGCTTGGAAAGATGCTTCACTCACAGATGGACTCAATTTATCAACAATCATCTCAAGCAGGTTGCTGTTGGCCAACCATTGCATCACATCTATAAAATTGTGATACACATGATCATCAGCGCCTACTAATCGAACCAAAACCTGTCAAAGAACTTATGTCAGAATCCATTTTAACACATCAGCAATATCTCAGAATCGTCATAATTACTACTGAAAATGTAAAAGGTTTTACCTCCATAATGGATGTGATTCCTATCAAATCAACCAGTTGGCGAAAAACATTCTGATGGGCCTGCAGAAATTATGCTGAATCATGAATGAAGGATTTCACAAGGAGACTATACAACATGCACACCAACTGTTGTATAGACTACAAAACTATTTACTATAGAGGTTCCAGGAATAAAAGGGAATAATGATCAATCAAGTTTTGTTTTTTCTTCCATAAAATTGTAAATATCAAATTGAACGAGCAATCTACTACTGTACTACAAAAGCACATTATTGTACTTACTTGAACATAATTCATAAGTGGCACTGTCTTTCGAATCATTAGGCAAACAACAACCTGTAAAACGGCATAGAAAACAACATCAAACAAGTCAGATAGGACACATTGAAAAAAAGACCAAGCAAACTAAAATTCCAATATTATCTAACGTATACCTTGCTAAAGTAGCCAGCCAACAAGGTACTATGTGAGCGGTTAGGCTCCAAAAAGGAGAATAATAAGTTCATCAGCTGAAATTACAAGAATGAGAAGGGAAAATCAATACAAGGTATATGGCTTGAAACTAAATATAAAGTTCACAAACAGGATGAAGTAAAAACCTCTTCGTCATCGACCAAGGTCTTCAAAATGACATCAATTTCACATGTAAAAATCTCACAGGAAATGAATGGAAACCTAAATTACAGACAAACAATCAGATGGTTACAAAATAGTTGAAACATTTAATAAAAAGTTCTTTGCAGCAAATTTTCAGTTACAGCTGCATACTTGAAGGCACGTTTACTTTCAGCATCTTCTGGTGGTTCTTCAATAATGTATCGTAACAATTGCTCAACCTGGGCTTGATCTCTCAGACTAAAAGGGAAAACGTAGCAAATTATCAATTACCTTCTGTTGAATTGTCTATATAATTGCCTATCCATCTTGTGCCTTATGTATATAGTATATACATTCACTTTAAATTATAACCAAAAATAGAAATTGGACAACACAAAAAATAAAATGAAAAATGAAACTCAAGATTTGTTAGGAGAGTGAAAAACTGAAATGATTTAAATTAAACAGACACGTACAAGTTAATAAGACGACTGTTTAAGGCCTTGCATTCTTGGATCACTTCCTCTTCATCCAGAAGCTCTTCCAAAGTGAAATTCTCCTTGTCTAATATAGCCTCCACCTGCATAACACCAGTTCAACTGTTACAAAGGAGCATAGAGAGGAAGCAATAAAATAAGCTACACGAGTATTAAGCTACTTGAGACTTTGATCGTTGATTCATTCAGCTGTCCTCTTAAAACTTTCAGTCATCAATTACAGGCCATTCAATTATAAAATTCCACTGTAAGCATGCATCATTATATAGAACTGTAAAAAGAACACTCTAGTCTTGAAAGTAAAGCAAGTGATTACAAACTGGTGACTTCAAATTCATATCGATTGAAAAGGTAAGGGAAAATATTAAACAAAGAGTTAATCACCTATACACTGTCAGTGTAAAGTTTTTTTACACTGGCAACCAATCATATCTTTTAATAGTGCCAAGTCAGTTGCTTATTTAATGAAATAAAAATAAAATAAAATATTTTAAAGATATGATTGGTTGCTAGTGTAAAAAACTTTACACTGGCAGTATATAGATGATTAACTCTTAAACAAATCATATGCTATCTTTTTTCACAAATTCGCACTAAATTGTGTTAGCTTTAACTCAAGCTCAAGTGTTTTCCATTGATTAGCATGCACATATGAACATCCTACAACAGAGAACCTTCAAAATTCACGTAGCTTAAAAAGCAATACAGAGACGTGAGTACAGGAAAAATAAAATAGATGCCTATATTAATTAGCTTGCTAAAATACATCCACTGACTCTAATGGAGATTCATACTAACCTAACACAGTGAGCCACTAAAGTAGATTCATCAAAAACAAACAGCACGTTGAAAAAATAAAAATATAAATAAAAAAAAAGCAACGGATTCCCGAATCAGTTGCTGCATATAACAAATTCAAAAAAGCGGAAACTCGGAACAAGAAAAGTCGATCCAGGAAATGGAAATTGTAAATTGAGATGGCAAGGGATGGTTAACATAGCTAAAGAACAAATAACTAATTGATTAATCGGTAATTGAAAAGCGAAAGCAATGATAAGAAAATGACATTGGAATGGCGAAAGCAGCTTATTGAGGGAGGGAGAGTTTAAATGCAGAAGAATTGGCGCGATTAAAGTGAGAACTCACGGGGGAGGAAGCAGAAAGCGAAGCGAGTTTCCAAAACATGTGGGAGGAAGGAGAAGGTGGCCGGATCTAGGTGTAAACCCTAATTTTGTGGGGGAGAGATCGAAAAGCAACCACGCCGTGAAGATCGATAGAAGAAAAGACACACACAAAGAGAGAGAAAGAGAAAAGGCCCCAAAATAATCGCTAACGCTAAAGTACAATACAAACCATACAAGAACTACGGAATTGCCACACACACAAACCTATCTCACGCTTCATAATGCTATTGCTAGTTTGCTACTACATTTTTTTATTATCTTTTTTTTTAACTTATGCAATATTTGCGATATGAATAATAATATAATAATATATCATACATCTCATGCTACATGTCATGCACATATACATTTCTCATCAGTGTCACGTTCTCTACTCTCCAACACCTACATCTTAATTTTATTTTTTCTATTTCATTCATAAATCTAAAATATGGGATCCTCGGTCGTGGATTTAAGACTGCCATTCAATTAAAGTGTACTATTCTTCTGATATAGACTGGCTTGAATTATTGTGAAATTTGAAAACATATCTAACTTTTAAATGTCCAAAGTTATGGTATATCATTTCAAGGCCAACAGTGTGCTGAAAATCTGCCCATTTTTGTCTGATTGTTTGAATTAATTAAGACAATGTGTATAGTGTTTGTTTGGTTGAGAATTAATTACAATATTTTCTGGTTTGATTAATTACAACACTTAAGCAGATAATTAATGTGTTTAACTAAAAAGTGAGTACATAAGTAGTATATATAGTAGTAATTTTCAAAAAATAACCCACGTGAAATTAATCAATTATGCATTGGTATAAGTGATAGGAAATTAAATTCTCGATCGAATCACGGTTACCTACCCTAAACACCGGTAAGGTGAGAGGAACTCTATTTTTAGCATCTGGTTATATTTTAGAAGATTAATTTATTACTACGTGTTGAGAAAAATAATATTTAGTCAAATAAAAAATATATATCAATGACTAGGAATTAATTACTAATACTATCAATTAAGACTGTGAAACGCGTTATAATTAAAGTGGTTTTTCTTTTTATAAATTTTTAAATGCATTAATATCAAACTTTTTATTATTTATTAGTATATATTATTGTTAAATTTGTTACTATACTTTCATTTATTTTTTAAATAAGTATACTAGCAAGTTATTTATTTAAAATTGTTAGATTACTTTAAAAAAAACATAGGTTGATAATATATTTGATGAGTAAACATCTAATTTTATCTCTAAAAGATGATAAAGGTGGGTTGATAAACACTTAAAAGATTTTTTTTTGTAGTATTTGAATTCCTAAATTTTAACTTTATTATGCAAAATAGTTCTTCTGTTATACTTAGTTACCAACTCTATTAGTTTCTTAAATAGTCAGGTTAGTATCTTATCTCTCTTTTAGTTAATTGTTTTCTCTTCTAATTACATAATATGGACTGTAATGCAAGATTTTGGTATTTTTCAATTAATAATGAACCCTTTATGATGTGAAAATATTTTGATCATGATGTTCTAGTTAAAATAAAAGGTTATTATTGAATTTCGTAGAGTTTTCTATTGTTGGATTTTTTTGTCTCAATCATTCTTAATTTTTACGTTTATTTTGTCAATAGGTTTAGGATTGTAAACCTTGAATTATTAAATTTTGGGTTTAGCAAAATAAGTGATCATTCTAAAATATTTTAAGTAAGGTTGTGTCAATCAATTGTGAATGTTTTTACTATGTTTAATGAATCACAAACCCATATAGTAAAAGAGGAGAAGAGCTTGGTAGTAATGGTTATCTCTAAGTGGAATACAATAATAGAAGTAAGTGGAAAAAAAATAAGTCATTCAAACGTCACTTCAATTATGTTTAAATCAAATTAAAAATTCACTTTGTTACATATCTAAATTTACTTAATTTACAATTGTGGCATGTCAACCGGAAGAAAAAATACATGTCAATGTAACAATTTATTGTTAATTGATCATGAAATTAACAAAGTTAGTAACTAAATATAACGAAAGAACTAACTTGCATGACAAAGTTAAAATTTTGAGACTTAGATGTCACAAAAAATCTTTAAGCGACCTATTGACCACATCTACCATCTTTCAAGAACCATATTAGATGTTTACTTTTTATTCAATTGAAAATATTTTTTAAAACTTTATTTTTATTTTTTAATAATATTTATAATTTTTTTTAGACATGTCCATACCTTCCCAAAACTTTTAAAAATAATTATTTAATATTTTATTGTAATTGAATATATTATAATGTTCTTCAAAAACAAAATGCATGGTTAATTGTAACACTATAAGTTTTTATGAATTATTGTCTCTTAAGCAATAATTATATGTTGTGGTGTTCGAAGGAGTGGTGTTAAGAGACTTTGGGAGTTAAGGAATTCTTGAGGAATCATTAGGCGTTTTATAATATTTCTCTAGACAGAGGTCCAATTTCATTTTAAGGAGAGAAGAATTTTTTTTTTTTAAGAATTAAGCTTCATAAATTTAATTATTGCAAAACCTTAAAGAGAGGGACTCTGAGATTTTGATTTTACTTTTTCTTCTAGGCTTCTCAAGTACATAAGGATCATCATTGGATTGTTAATTCCAAGCCCAAAAGCTAAGAATCAAGGTAGTGTTATAGTGGTGCTTTAATGATAGCTCAAATGTGTTCCTTTCTTCTTTCTTTGTTTATTTTACTTTGACTTCAAGGTAAGAGAAGCTAAAAAATATTTTTGGTTGATTTTTTTGTTGTATGTTGTGGTATTACACTTAATTTTTGTTTGTGTGTGATCGAGTGATGAAACTATTTTTTTTTTAAGTTTTGGGTGGAAGATGCACATAGTTTGGATCCATTTTTTTCTACAAATTTTTATCATGTTAAAATTCAAATGTTCTTTATTAATTGTAAAATAAATTTACTAGCATTTAATAAATTGAATTTCAACAATTAAATACAAATAATTTTCATAAAAAACTTGAAATATCATAAGAAAATGCATATAATACTAAGAAGATTGATCTGCCTATAATAATATATAGATGTAGATATGATGAATTTCATTTTATTTCACTTTTTTTTCTTTCTTCGGATCCTATGTTTCTTTAACGAATATAGGGAATTGTTATAAAATCTCTATAAAATTTTATTTCTTCTCACTCCTTTTCATATTTACCTTCTCAATTGATCTTCATTTACCTTTCAATTTTGTTTTTCTACTACATTTCTTCAATGGCACATGGGTAATTACTTTAGGTCCTTTACAAACTTTTCTTTACCTTCATTCCTTTTTAGATTTATCTTACCTATCACATCTTCATTCACCTATCGATGGTTTTTCTTCACCATTCATATTCACCATATATAAACATATTTTAATGCACATTGTTAATAATTTTATTGTATTTTATTTTACTTTTTTGTCTTGTCTATAATTTTCTTGTAGTTGAAATATTAAATGAACTTCATCTAAACAAATACAATAAGTTTTACAATTTATTTTTCTCTTTTATATTTTCTTATCAATATTTCAATAAGTTAAATTATGATCATTTAAAAATAGTTAAATTTATTACATCAATTATTTTACTAACTTGATAATACATTGTCTTTTTCAATACATTTTATAACAAAGTATTATCCTCTTATTTATAAAATTTATTGTGATTTTTTTAAAATATCATAAAAAAATTCACTTTGATATTATAATAGAAAAAAAATTGAAATAAGATATAAATATAAGATAAGTAATTTTAAAATATAATAAATAATTCACTTTTTTTTTAATAAAAGCATTATTATATACTAACATTAATTAGTAATAATTTCAAATATCATATACATTAATTATAATAAGTTTGATAAATATATCACTCATTATTATATACCTTAATTTATAAATTTTATCCAATCAAATTTTTTATTATAATTTTAAAATAACAATATTTTCAAATTAAAAAAAAAAAAAAACATGCTAACCTTTTGAAGCATCACGGCCAGTCAAACGGTCAATATTGGGGACACGTGTCAAGTCATGCATTCATAGACGTATTTATATATATTTATGTTATCTGTTAAGTATGACAATCAGGTACGAGAAACCTTAATTATTCCTCATCGAATGTATGGTCATGTATGGATGCATCATGCATGTCTGCTTATTCCATGGTATATATTAAAACAATCTTTTTACCAGTGTTGTCCTAAAATAATGCAACAACGTTATTATATTATTTTTCATTCAGACACTTATTAAATTTATTCTTAAATTTACATTAAAATACATAATTTAGAGAGTGACCTTCGCCTCTCAATTAAATTTTTAATGTTTTAATGTAAATTTCAAGTATTTTTATAATTAGGAAAAATCTTTCTTAACTAACTAAAAATTACTGTTTTATTTTATTTATATGTTAAGTTAATTATCTATTTATCTCTTTAATTTTTTAATTTTTAAATTAAATTTTAATATTTAAAAATTAATAAGTAAAATTATTTTACTCACAGTTTAAAATACTCATTATATATTCAAATGTAATTTATACATTTAACTATATTTGTTTATTATAATTTTTTTATTAAAATATATTTTACATATTAAATTATTAATTTTAAAATATTAATTATATAAAATAATATTTATTTATATAACACATACTAAAATACTTATTAAATAAAATAAAAATGTCTCATAAAGAACACAAAAGGATTTTCCATGGCACATGTTTTCTTCTTAACAACTCTTTTAATTTAAAATTAATATTTTTTTGCTTCAATTTGTATTTTAAATTTGTCTCTCGTTATTTTGTCTCCATTATCATAAGCAAGAAAAAAAAGTGCATTTGCTTAGCTGGGCCATTAATTAAGATTAAAGTGCACTAACAAAAAGCTTAGCGGAAATGTGATTTTAATTTAATTTAAGGAAATAAAGTGTCAAAGTTCAATTCAGTTATCATTCGTTTTGCTCAATCTAATCTCCTTTGCATTTGGATCGAGCTATTTTCTTTAGTGCAATGCAACCCTACAAACGACGGCGAATCCTATATGTACATATTCGCATGAAGAAATTAAATTGCTATGTTAAAATTCATAAACAAAAAAAATATATATGTGTTTAATTTTTATAACATGCAAGATTAATTGTTGAATCTTACAGAACATACAGTTATTATCTATATGTTTCATAAACATATAACTATCTGTCTAGATTCTTCTTTTATTTTCTAGACCATTTTAATTTTAATAACACGTAAGATTTAACAATTAAAATAATATAATTATGAATCCTTGAATAAAATTACTTTTTAATACACGTTTTTTCCTAACAGGTTTGCATATATATATATATATATATATATATATATGTATATATAGCTCATCAAAGCTCCGCTCACAGGCATCTGTCCAAATAAACGGCTGCTGACTTGGGTCATGAACATACTTCCTTAGCTGGGATACATGAAATACATCGTGTAGGTTTGAAAGAGATTGTGGCAAAGCCAACCGATAAGCAACTGAACCCACACGCTGTATGATCTGATAGGGACCCACGAACCTCGGTGTCAACTTCCTTGCCCTCAGCGCTCTCCCCACACTAGAAGTCGGAGTCACCTTCAAAAACACATGCTCCCCTTCGACAAACTCCAAAGGCTTACGCCTTTTATCAGCATATGATTTTTGCCTACTCTAAGCAATCCTCATCTTCTCCTGAATCATCTTCACCTTTTTAGTAGTTTGTAGGATCAACTCTGGTCCCACAACCACTGACTCACCCTCCTAGTACCAGCATAGAAGAGTCCTACATCTCCTACCATATAAGGCTTCATACGGTGCCATCCCAATACTGGCAAGAAAACTGTTATTATAAGTAAACTCCACTAGCGGTAGGACCTCCTCCCAGCTCCCCAAGTGGTCTAATACACAGGTCCTCAGCAGATCCTCCAAGGACTGGATTGTCCTCTCTGACTAACCATCCATTTGTGGATGATAAGCAGAACTCAGCTTCAACTTCGTGCCTAGGGCTTGATGTAGACTCTGCCAAAATCTAGAAGTGAACCTCGGATCCCGGTCAGAAATAATACTGGAAGGCACCCCGTGCAACCGTACTATCTCCCTCACATACAACTGTGTCAGCTTCTCCAAGGACCACTTGATGTTGACAGGCAAGAAATGCGCACACTTGGTCAACCGGTCAATAATCACCCAGATAGCATCACTATTCCTAGCTAACCTAGGCAACCCCACAATGAAATCCATAGTAATGCTATCCCATTTCCACTCAGGAATCTCAATCTGCTGCATCAACCCACTCGGCTTCTGATGCTCAACCTTTACCTTCTGACAGGTCAGACAGGCCGCCACATACTCAACTATCTCCCTCTTCATACCAGACCACTAGAAAGTCTTCTAGAGGTCTTGGTACATCTTAGTCATACATGGATGTATGCTAAGTCAGCTTTTGTGGCCTTCCTCCAACACAGCTTTCTTCAGCTTGGCATCCTGAGGTAGGCAAATTCTGCCCTTAAACCTCAAGATTCCATCCTCTCCCAGCTCAAATCCAACAGCCTTCTCGGTACCCAGCAAACCAAGAAGCTTCGTCAGCTCGGCATCTTGCAACTGTTTGAGTCAAACCTGCCTCAAGAACTCATTAGTTATGGTAATCATCCCACAACTAATGTGATCCTGAGCTAACTCCACACAAAGATTTAAATCTCTAAACTCCTCAATCAGCTCTAGCTCCCTCATCATCATACTCGACATGTGGATGGATTTCCTACTCAGCGCATCTGCCACCACATTGGCCTTGCCCGGATGATACATCAACTGAAAATCATAATCCTTCAAAAACTCCATCCACCGCCTCTGTCTCATGTTCAACTCCTTCTGATCAAACAAATACTTCAGACTTTTGTGATCACTAAAGACGCTGAACCGAGCACCATACAAATAATGCCTCCATATCTTCAAGGCAAACACCACAACTGCTAACTCCAAGTCATGAATGGGATAATTACTCTCATGAGTCTTCAGTTGCCTTAAAGCATATGCTACCACTCTCCTATTTTGCATCAGCACACACCCCAGACCCTGATGAGAGGCATCACAGTACACATCAAAAGGCTCACTAGAATCCGGCAATACTAACATAGGAGAAGTAGTCAACCTCCTCTTCAGCTCATCAAAGCTCCGCTCACAGGCATCTGTCCAAATAAACGGCTGCTCTTTCCTTGTCAGCTGGGTCAGTATATATATATATATATATATATATATATATATAATAGGAATATTTATATTTAAATGAAATCATTATTAATTTTATTTAAAAAATAATACATATTTATTATTCATTGTGGGTGTTTTATTAAATAAAATAAGAATAAAATTAAGAGATATGCCCCTATAAATTTGAGAAAAATATATTTTAAAAATATTAAATTTAAGGTGTTTGTCTTGTTATTGACAACAAAAAAATATATAATACAATAAGTTACTTTATTGAAGTAGATTATAAATTTTAATCGCCACATTTTGCAATAAGTTGAAAGATAAATTTTAAAAAGTAAACAATAAAATAGTAAGTCAATTGGTCATGTACAACATAGTTATAATTAATAAGGTTTGAGTTTATGAAATATATGTATATTATTTCAACTTTTCATCATTAGACTAATTCTAATGATGATTTTAATGAATCTATAAAACAAACTCAATCATTAACATATTTAATGTTAATGCATTAAGTAAATAAATAAACATATCCAATTTTGCATTGCAAGATTCTTTTTAAAATTGAATGATGAAATAGTGGGAAAAACAATATTATGTTTCAAATTAAATAAACAAAAGTTTAATTTAATAAATGTTGTACTTGACTTTCAAACATCAAAATCTTGAATTTGAATCTTAAATTTAATATTAAAAAAATAACGTTAGGAAAGATAATTTAATAAAGGTAAAAATTGATAATTTTTTCTATCAAACCAACAATGACGAATGTTGCTAAATTAACAATTTAGGGAAAACAAAAAATTACCTCTTTTTTTTTTTTGTGTGCCTATAATCAAATTAGGGATATTCATTTCCTTCGATAAGTTTGGAACTTTGCATGCCATGTAACATTGTGTTACGACATTGGTTTTCCAGAACTTGTGAAATATTTTGGTTTTTCATGGTAACTTTAAAAATTCAACTATAAGATGAATAGTGCGAGAGTAAGAACATTTTCTCTTTTTTTTTTTTTCTTTTCTTACACTTCTGTTATATATATATATATATATATATATATATATAATAAAAAAATAAATAAAGAAGTAGAAAGGGTTATATGGGAGGGGGAGAGAGATAAGGATGATTTTGGGGGAAAATATGAAAGAAAGAAAAAATTGTACAAGTAAAAAAAAAATACAAACAACATCTTTTTTTTTTTTTTGCTTATTTTCCTTTATGCTTCGTTTGATATGTGTGAAATGGTGAAGAAATATGATAAAGAGACGAAATACTGAGGAAAAAAATTTCATAATCATTTGGTATCGAAGAAACTTGTTAATAAAAAAATAAAAAGGTGTAGTTCATAAATCAGTGAGAAAATGAACAATACACACTTAAAATTTGTAACACCATGCTTCCTTAATTATATATGTTTTAGATATATGTAATTAGGTGTTTCATTTCATATGTTGCTCTATTGTTGTAGCTTTTGTGGGGTGGAAGTTAGAGATATAATAACTTTAAATTTAAGTTATAGAGAATATAACTTAAGTACGTAAAAGTTGGTCTAAGGAAGATCAAAGTATATAAAACGAATCTTGAGGAATAAACTTCATAAGTTCATAACTCCACAATTTTATAGAGAAGTTAGAGATAGGAACTTTAGATCATGAGATTCTTCCTTCTCCTTCAAAACCTTTCTGAGGGTGTAGAGATTCGTGATTGAGTAACAAAGTGGTGGTTTGAAGCCCGCATTACTGGGAATCGGAGTGAGTTGTGCAGAGGTTACATGTAGAGTGAGAATGCAAAACTCATTTTTTTTCCTTCGCCTCTACTTTCTTAGATTCCGAAGGTAAGGAAAAATGGTTGTTTGATTTTCTAAAGTTGTGTATGATGTTTTGTCATGTTAATTCATGCTTTGGTAAGAATTGAAATTGAGATTGAGAATAAGACTTGGTGATCTTAGTGTTCTTGGTTGAGAAGGAAAGATTTGATGATTTGATTGGTGTGTTGTTGTTCTTGTATGTCTCATTTTGTTTTGCATGTTTTAATAACTATAAGATTTTGAGTTTGCATGCATGTATTATTGTATGAGTTGAAAGTATTAGAAGTTGTTCTTTAATTGTTAGGTTTTCTCAAACTCATGCATGTTTTCTATGCTTTCTTGCTCAAAGCACACATAGGGGCCGCTCAAAGTGAATACGTGAAAAGATTCAAAGATGCTATTTGATTTAGGTTGGTTAGAACAAATTTTGGTCGCTTCAAGCGAGTTGTTAGTCACTCCGAGTGAGCTATTGGTAGCTTCGAGCAAATTTTGGTCATTTCGATCCATATTGTAGTTAAAGTGACCATTGAGTAAGGGGAATTTGTGAAATGAATGCTTGTTGTTTACTGCTTGAATTCGTCACTACATGATTAAATTGGTGAAAATTATGAATTGAACATGCATGTCATAGTTGTATCGATTACACGTGTATGTTAATATATGTTACTAGTTCTTTATATATTGACGTGAAATAATGCATATTGATGATTTAACCGTTGATAGTTGAATGTTGTTGAATGTATGTTGATATGTGATGATATATATAGATGATTGTATTGTTAAAATTGTTGAAAAACATTGGTATGCTATAAATTGAATAATGTTTTTAAATATATATTTATTGACCTAACGTAATGCATATATATGTATGTTATTGAAGTGTGATATTGAGAGTGCTATAGATATTTAGGTGTGATTTTATTGACCTATTGAGGTGTTGATGTTGTGAGTGTTATAAGCATTTAGGCATGTTGATTGCTTAAGGATTAAAGGAAATGATTTGTTTTGAAAGTTTAATATTTCATTATGAGGATATTGGTGTGACGCTTTGGGAGGTCAATTATTGAAAACCCTGAATGAGTAGATGTTAAACTCTTGGAGTGGATTAGCGAGTCCTCTCTAGATCCTTAGTCAATGTTGGAGTAAGGTATAAAGTCAAAGATTATAATCCTTAATTGATTATTGGAGAGGTGAGTGATATTGTGAGGATAGTTAATTGGGTTTTTATCCATAAGAGACTTGGTTAATGCATGTTAATGTTATGGTAAGCTTACACCCAAACTATGTTATACCTGATGGTGGTACTAAACTTTTTTAGTTTAAGTAATAACATTTGAGAAATCAAAAGATAGGAATCAATATCCCGAATTAATTATTGATCTAACAGGCGTGTAAGGTATGAAAATGATTGAGTTGGTTCAATAGGGTCAAATCACTTAGATTGTTCATCTTTGTGTCGAAAATCTTTGTAGGTGAATGCGTGATGACAAATTAGTTGAGGTGCATGCATATAATGTAGTGTGTTTTGATGTTGTTCACATGCTTGTTGATTTCATGAATTGAATGATATTGGTGTGGTGAAATATGATTTTTTCATATGTTGTTGAAGTGCTTATTCTTGTAAGATGTTGAATGCCATGTTTAGGTGATCAGGTGTGGTACTAAGTTGTAGATCATATTAAGTTATGTTGCATGATTTACGTGCTAATGTTGTAGTTAATATAGTTTTATTTCTTTTATACTCTTTATATGTTGATTCATTTGAAATCTAGCTTATTCTTACATATTTATTGGTGGTTGGATTATGATAATCATGTTTTCATAAGAGTAAGACAATATTAATTAAAGGCAAATGGTGACTCTGGTGAGGCCATGCTAGTGGTTGACTCGCTATTTTTGTTAGGTTATTTTAATGTAACCAATGTGTATAAATATTGTTTGGCTGCTAACTGTAATTTTTATTTCATATTTGATGGATTATAACAAACACGGCCAGACACATTTTAGTACATGTATCTAGGTGATATGAATGCATTAATCTTAAGTATATTATAATTGCTTTCCATTGTTAATTGTTTTATTCTATTAAATATAGAAATCACAACGAATTATTACAAAATTCATTGGAATTTGAATAAAATGTTACTTCCATCCGAATAATACACTTAAAATTTATTCATATTCAAATAAAATATTACTTACATTCAAATAATATGTTACTAAAATAAACTTTTTATTTGAATACGTTACTAAAATAAAACATTACTCACTTTTTATTCAAATACAATTTCAATCGAACAGAAATAAACATTCAATCAAATAGAAATTGCGTTTATTCGATCGAAAGTTTAGAATTTAATGTACGTATTTTTAAATGTTTATTTTATCTACTTAATTTAAATTTATTATTTTAATTAATATGCAATCTAAAAAATATTATTTTAAAAGTATTTACTTACTTTTAATTAGTTATTTATTTTATTTTAAAATATCATTTATTTATTTATATAATTTATTTATTTAGACGATTAAAATAAAAGATAATTAATAAATTTTTTATAAAAATATTATTTATTTATCTCCTATCTTTTTTATATATTTTATTTCTCACCTATTTCTTTCCATCTTATTAAACATAATATTATTTCTCACTAGTTATTTTCAATCAAACAATCAAATTTTTACTTTATTTATTACTTTTTTTTACTCACTTATTTCTCTCCACCCATTTTATCTACTATTTATTTTCCTTCAATCAAACGCCGGAAGATCCTATTCATGTAGTCCATGAACATTGCGGGGGAGTTGGTCACACCGAATGGCATCACAACATATTCGTAGTGACCATACCTAGTCCTGAAAGCAGTCTTCGGTATGTCACCCTCCTTCACCCTAATCTGGTGATAGCCTGATTCTGAATTGCGCCCAGCGCCCTCTTGGCAGAGACTCCCAAGGAGTCTCGCGCCCAGCGCGACTAGGTTCGCGCTCAGCAGAATCACCACCCAAAATATTGCATGTGCGCTTAGCGCGATCCCTGCCCCGCCCAGCGTGGGCCAACCAGAGGCTCACCTTCTCAAGCTCGCCCGGCGCACACATCTTTGCGCCCCGCGAGCTTGTCAAAAAGGAGCCCCCAGGTGGTCTGGCGCCCGGCGCGAAGAACCGCGCTCAGCGCGAGGCTCAATAGCAACTTCCCCAAGTTCAAAAATTTTCCTAAAACCTGCAAAACTTCACATTTCCAACACATGCTATCCAGCCAAAATACCACATTTTCATTATAGAATCCAAAAATGCTATCTTTTCGCCCATGCAAGCAACAATCAAGAAAAACCCAAATTTCTCAAGAAAACCCAAAAACCCCCAAAGTTCGTGTCCAGCAATCACAATCAAGGATCTTCAATCATCAACTAGCAATTTGAGCCTCTAAAGCTCGTTTTCAGCCTAAACACCGCAAAACTAACTTCCCTTACCTCGGAGAAGAAATTCAAGCTTCAGGAAGAAGAATAACGAGAGGAAGAGAAAGAAAGGCTTGAACGACGAAGGAGAAGAAGGAAAACTCCTACTACTCAGCTAGCAAAATCTCGAATCTGCTCCGCACCACCACCTTCAATGGCCAAATGAAAGATCAAAGGAAAAAGAATGAGAGTTGAGAGTGAAAAAGAGTTTGAGTGAGCAAAAGAGAGAAGGGAGAAAAGAGTTACGGGTCTTACAATCTCCCCGACAACAAGAGTTTTCGTCCCCGAAAATAGACTTACTTGGGAAAAGAAACGGATACTGATCCCTACACTGCTGCTCCACCTCCCAAGTAGCCTCACTAGTAGCTGCATCCCACAACACTTTCACCAGAGCAATAGACTTGCCCCTCAGTTCCTTCAGCTTGTTATCAACAACAACTACTGACAACTTCTCAAAAGTCAGATTCTGCTTCACTTGCACATCGTCCAGCTCCACCACATGACTTGGGTCATGAACATACTTCCTTAGCTGGGATACATGAAATACATCGTGTAGGTTTGAAAGAGATTGTGGCAAAGCCAACCGATAAGCAACTGAACCCACACGCTGTATGATCTGATAGGGACCCACGAACCTCGGTGTCAACTTCCTTGCCCTCAGCGCTCTCCCCACACTAGAAGTCGGAGTCACCTTCAAAAACACATGCTCCCCTTCGACAAACTCCAAAGGCTTACGCCTTTTATCAGCATATGATTTTTGCCTACTCTAAGCAATCCTCATCTTCTCCTGAATCATCTTCACCTTTTTAGTAGTTTGTAGGATCAACTCTGGTCCCACAACCACTGACTCACCCTCCTAGTACCAGCATAGAAGAGTCCTACATCTCCTACCATATAAGGCTTCATACGGTGCCATCCCAATACTGGCAAGAAAACTGTTATTATAAGTAAACTCCACTAGCGGTAGGACCTCCTCCCAGCTCCCCAAGTGGTCTAATACACAGGTCCTCAGCAGATCCTCCAAGGACTGGATTGTCCTCTCTGACTAACCATCCATTTGTGGATGATAAGCAGAACTCAGCTTCAACTTCGTGCCTAGGGCTTGATGTAGACTCTGCCAAAATCTAGAAGTGAACCTCGGATCCCGGTCAGAAATAATACTGGAAGGCACCCCGTGCAACCGTACTATCTCCCTCACATACAACTGTGTCAGCTTCTCCAAGGACCACTTGATGTTGACAGGCAAGAAATGCGCACACTTGGTCAACCGGTCAATAATCACCCAGATAGCATCACTATTCCTAGCTAACCTAGGCAACCCCACAATGAAATCCATAGTAATGCTATCCCATTTCCACTCAGGAATCTCAATCTGCTGCATCAACCCACTCGGCTTCTGATGCTCAACCTTTACCTTCTGACAGGTCAGACAGGCCGCCACATACTCAACTATCTCCCTCTTCATACCAGACCACTAGAAAGTCTTCTAGAGGTCTTGGTACATCTTAGTCATACATGGATGTATGCTAAGTCAGCTTTTGTGGCCTTCCTCCAACACAGCTTTCTTCAGCTTGGCATCCTGAGGTAGGCAAATTCTGCCCTTAAACCTCAAGATTCCATCCTCTCCCAGCTCAAATCCAACAGCCTTCTCGGTACCCAGCAAACCAAGAAGCTTCGTCAGCTCGGCATCTTGCAACTGTTTGAGTCAAACCTGCCTCAAGAACTCATTAGTTATGGTAATCATCCCACAACTAATGTGATCCTGAGCTAACTCCACACAAAGATTTAAATCTCTAAACTCCTCAATCAGCTCTAGCTCCCTCATCATCATACTCGACATGTGGATGGATTTCCTACTCAGCGCATCTGCCACCACATTGGCCTTGCCCGGATGATACATCAACTGAAAATCATAATCCTTCAAAAACTCCATCCACCGCCTCTGTCTCATGTTCAACTCCTTCTGATCAAACAAATACTTCAGACTTTTGTGATCACTAAAGACGCTGAACCGAGCACCATACAAATAATGCCTCCATATCTTCAAGGCAAACACCACAACTGCTAACTCCAAGTCATGAATGGGATAATTACTCTCATGAGTCTTCAGTTGCCTTAAAGCATATGCTACCACTCTCCTATTTTGCATCAGCACACACCCCAGACCCTGATGAGAGGCATCACAGTACACATCAAAAGGCTCACTAGAATCCGGCAATACTAACATAGGAGAAGTAGTCAACCTCCTCTTCAGCTCATCAAAGCTCCGCTCACAGGCATCTGTCCAAATAAACGGCTGCTCTTTCCTTGTCAGCTGGGTCAGAGGTGCTACTATCTTAGAGAATCCTTCTATGAACCTTCGATAGTAACCCGCTAAACCCACAAAGCTTCGAATATCCGTGACAGTCCTTGGACGTTCCCACTGCAACACCGACTCCACCTTAGTCGGATCAACAGCAATCCCCTTAGCTGTGATCACATGTCCCAAGAACTTCACCTCATCCAACCAGAACTCACATTTTGAAAGCTTAGCATACAGCTGCTTCGCCTTCAAAATCTCCAGCACTGTCCTCAAGTGCTCACCGTCTCGGGTCCTTGAATAAATCAAGATGTCATCAATGAACACTACAACAAATTTATCCAAGAACGGCCGGAAGATCCTATTCATGTAGTCCATGAACATTGCGGGGGAGTTGGTCACACCGAATGGCATCACAACATATTCGTAGTGACCATACCTAGTCCTGAAAGCAGTCTTCGGTATGTCACCCTCCTTCACCCTAATCTGGTGATAGCCTGATCTCAAGTCAATCTTTGAGAAAATGGATGCTCCCCTTAGTTGATCCATCAAGTCATCTATCCAGGGTTTTTTTTTTTTTTTTTTTTTTTTTTTACAATGTTACACAAGTCATTAATCTATGTTGGCCTAGCATGTTTACATGCCTTGCTGTTCTGTTTTTATTTTTTAATTGGTTTTGGGCTCACCTCTGATTGGTAAATATAGTTTGGGTCAAATTGGGTTTGTATTGTATGACTTTCGACTATTTGCATTCAAGTTAAGGCCTTTTATGCAAAATTAACAGAGAAAAGACAAGTTAGTGAAATAATAAAACAAAATCCGTTTGTAATAAAATAAAATAAATAAATCGTGTAGAAATTCTAATTTGTTCCGCTCCAAATGATATTAAATGTTTATAATTTAACTATGAATATAAAATATTAAATAACAAAACACACACACCGATCAACAAAAAAAAAAATAATTAGAGATGATGCTCGTTCAAAACTTAAATGATCATAGGTGACATTAAATTTTGTCAAGAAATCGACAAAGAAATTAACTTATCGAGAGACATACTTAAAACTGACAATTTAGTTAAAAGAAGTAAAATGTTGAATTAAATTTAACAAATTGCACATTAAATTACCTGGACCATGTACTTCTATTTTATTTTATCTTTCACTTTGGTGGAATTACAAATCACAATTTACATGTTCTACATATTTAATTGGTTGTTATTAAGTAGAGATGTAAATGATTCAAGTTAGGTTGAATTTGTTCTAATTTAAAATCCAATCCAATAAAACATAATCGGATTGTATTTTATTGTCTTAAAAAAATATTTTAATCCAATCAACTTTAGCCAAATTGACTTATTACAATATTAATATATTTTAAAATTAAAAGCTGAAAAAATATAAAAATATATATATACATAATTAATTTAAGTTGTAATATATGCATCATATAGTGTTAATTCTCTGGTTCTGTTGACGTTACTTTTCTATTTGGTGGACAATCTTTTTTTAGAAAGATGTCATAGTGCCTATGAACTAGTTAAGTAGTTGGATCTACTCGATTTGAATCATGTTATTGACATCATATCCGATAGGTATATTGAAAGTATCTTCTCATTTTACATTTTTTTACCTTTTGATATATATATATATATATATATATATATAATCTAATCAGTTTATGTTCCAACTAAATACATTATTAACATTTTATTATTAAATATTAATTTTAGGTCAAGTTGTATTGGATGAATTAAATTAAAAAATCATTAATTCATATGCTTAACTTAAATATAAGTGGGTTTGCTAGTATATGTCCAACCCAACAACTCAGTCCTTTGAAACATGGTCAATCCACTATCGTGATTAATATCATCCTCATATGAAAGTACATACCAATCACGTTTTGAACATTCATATATATTATTACCAAGCATACTGAATCATACATCACCATACATCATATATCATAAATACATGATCCAATCTCCAACTTTAAACATGCGAGAGCATCATTTTCAATTTAAAATCACCAAGCATACTCACGCCCGGCACAAGACAGTCGTCGCCCGACCTAAATCCAACCCGAGAGCTCTAAGGCTCTTTTCACGCCTGGCGTAGAATTACCACGCCCGGCGTCATCTAGGCAGAGACTTACAGGGGTCTCCATGCTCGACGCACTCACCCTGGGCCCTCACGTGCAATCAAACAACCTACATTCTAGTTTCCCTCACCTGAAAGTTGGACTCATAATAGCCAAGAAATGAGAAGAAGAAGAAGAATTCTCCCCAAACTCGACTCGCGGATTTCAATCCTCCGAAAACTAGCTTCCTAACCTGAATTCCAAGAAAAGACACAAGGAATTAGTGATTTAGGACAGAGAAATTTAGAAGGGAAAGGAGCTCACCAACCTAGAACCCTTCTCTCTAAAACTTTCTTTGAGATTGAGCTTATGAGACTCTATTTTCAGAGAAAGTCTTATATACTATTCTCTCTAGCATTCATTAATCTCGTTACAATTTATTATAAATGTAACTATAATATAACTTCTATATAAAAAATTAAATTATATAAAATAAACAATTGTTTTTTTAGACCTAGTAAACATTTTTTTATGTACACATAGTAAAATAATAATTATAATAATAATTTTGAAAACAAGGCTGGTGTAATTAGTTGAACAGAAAACTAGATAGGTCATTAGTTCAAATAATTCAAATAATTTTTTAATCTTATATTCTAGTATGTTTTAAAATAAATGAAAGCTCATAATTTATATATGGATTGCTATTATAAAATTTTCGTCTTTAAAGAGTGTAATGCGATATTATATTAACTTAACTGATTTTTCTTATAATTATGCATTACGTTATTAATAAACATGTTTTAAAAAATTAAAATATATGTAATGATTACTAATTTAACTTCAATCCAATCAGAATTAAATCTATCAACTCTCAATTGTAACAACAAAAAAAAGTTCGTACTTTCACTGCTGGAATTATGGAACTGATTTTACAAATTTTAGTTAGCATTCATCAAAACATTATCAATTTTTATGACACGATCATATATCTGCACAAAAACATTTTTAAAAACCATTTTTCAACAATCTTTTAAAAATTTCTCTTAACTTCTTATCTAATTCAATTTTTATATTTATTTATAAATTAAATTATAAAATTTTAAAATAAGTTATCAACAGATAAAAATAATTATCACTATAAAATATTTATCTTAATTCTAAAATGCAATTCATATATTTAAAAATATCTATTTATACAAACTTTAAATAATACACACACATATAATATATATATATGTATATATTTAAATATAGTATTTACTTTTATATATAATTTATTATAAATTTTAGTTATATATAATAAATATTTAATTTATGAAATACTTGGACTAAAATACTAATTATTTATATAACATAATATATATACTCAGTTGAGAAAATCAACAAAAAGAAAATTTTGGATACTAGTCTGATTTTATATGGAGTAAACAGTACTATTATTACATGGATTTCTGCACTTATTCAATTAATTTTTAACAGGACACATTGAATAAATCAAATCTGTTCAAATAATTTTAAAGTGAAATACTAATTATTGGCTGAATCGGATTGGATACTAGCACCTTTTAACAACCCATGCACAATCTAGAAAATATCATGGTAGACTCTGACTGTCTTCGACTTCACCAAACCAAATACAGCTTCCATTCTCATTTCCCTTATTGCAATTCAAATTCCACCAAACCTAACCTTCAGCTCACTGCAAATAAGAACCTAATCACATATTCAATGCACACAACCACCTTTCTCAAATCTTTAGTCGATATTTGGACCCAAAAGACAAAGCAAAGACGACTCAACTGCACAACCCGTCCCTCCGAACTCTCATATATCAATGGAATCAGTCAATCAGATCGTACTTTTAATCATAATTAGCTCATATGGACATCATTCCTTAAAAAATAGTCCACTGGAGCCACCATACCGACCAACCAATCTATAGGCTACGGAACAAACTGTTAATATTACCAAACTGATAATATGATTTCCATCAAATATTTTCTTAATAGAACATGAAGGGAGAATAAGTCAAAAATAAATTCTATAGAAATTTTATTAAATAAACATTCTCGTACATGTTTACAGTTTTAAATAGAAAATCACCATGAAAAGGGACTAGCTCCTAGCAAAAATATTTCATTTTCCACGTCTTTTATCCATTGACACACCCGATTGCAAGTCTTTATTGCCATGGCCTGCATACCTCAGTGTACAAAATTTTAAAGGAGGTTTTAAACCTACACTAATAGTGGAGGTTTTTTAAAGGAGGTTTTAAAGCTATGCTAATTGCAAGAATTTTTTACTGGAGGCTTTGAGGTGGAACAGTAAAGATTATTTAGTGGAGGTTTTAAAGTAAATTAACTATTACGATCATTAATCAATATATTTTTGTGGAGTTTCTAATCCTCCCTATTTTCCTGTATAATAATTTTTATACTCATTTTAATTGTATAATCTACATGTATTATAATTTCCCATTTTCACTTTTGATATTTATAAGAAACTTAATGAAAAAAAAAATACACATAAAATGGATGAAGAAATTCCATTAATAACCAAAAACACAACATATAGTTCAAAGATTTATAATTCATTCTTAGACAAAGTTATTCAGATTTCATTGTGCTCGATTTCAAATTTAAGAATTTTATTCAGATTTTCATTGAATGTTTATTATAAATATACAGTTGGTTAGTGATAAAAAAAATATAGTAATTATAGGACATTCACATATTTGTACAAGAAAAATAATTGAGATTTGAGAAATGTATTAAGCAAGCAAAAACAATACCTTGTCTGCAAGTGGATCAAATGCAGCATAAAGCTCAAAATCCTGCGTTATCCAACAGAGCAGAACTGCCACAAAAATTATCTTACAAGTCTGATCAGTGTTCAATGAAGCATCCAAATGTAATCGTGCAATTATAGTCCAATGCAACTAAAACAAACAATGTAAACTCTATGGACAGGTAGATCAATCAAGAGGATGAGTTTCATTAGCAGATTTGACTTTTCACAGCACAACAAAACATGTATAGATTGGCTTGTCTATTAATTGGTATGTATCTCTAAATGCATCTCACATAAAATAAGGGGTCTTATTTTCGATAGATTCACTCTTTTGAAACATCAAGGATTAAAACAGAGAACAAATACCACAAAAATAAGGACTTATCACCACCTCCCCTTCTTTCCCATAAGAAGAAAACCACAGTTCATAGAATTCAAAATAAATAATTGCATGAGGCAATTCAGGTCATAACAACATACTCAAAATATCACATATCTATCTCTTGGATGTATCATGACCACAAAGCATGAATCAAAATATTTGTTACCGTAGTTTTCGTCCCTTCTAAACTGTGTTTTGTGTGGTCCAATTCCTTTGTCATGCATGGATGCAAAAAGCTTCTGGTAATCCCTATACAGTCTGCAACAATAGAGACAGGTTATAGTGCTGACAATAACAAAAATGCATAAAAAAGAAAAATAGCTACAGCAACATAAAAACCAAGTAAGTTTCTAAAAAACACTACCTTTTCTGCTGCTTAGGAGTGTTAATAGGTGAGGAGAACTCTGAAGATATATATTGGTCCAGATAAATGCTGCGATATATGAAATGCCACAACCCAGCAGCACCGCCATAGCCACAATCAGGTTCCCTCAATCCTTCAGGGGAATCTGATGGAAGCCTATGCTGGCTCAAACGAGGAGACGATCCAAAACGAGGTATGGATGGTAGATCTTCAACACGCATCCCACCATCAAGCAAAGATCTCTGAACTTCACTAAGGACATTTGACTTCAAAAGGACCGTTTCGATATGAATCCTAAGAATTGGCAAACAAATTTCTAAACCATGCAGGCAACAAAGATATTGCTAAGTAAGTAGAGACCGAAGATCTCTTTGTTATAAATCATTATGTTCTTTCCTTTTTTAATTTTCTTCTATTGCCCAGATAAAAACATCATGAACCCAATAATAACAGCAGTCAGATTATGAAACCATCATTTACCTGCAATCCTTAAGATGGTAAAATGCATCAGAACTCGTGGTCAGCAACATCAAGTATGTGTCATCCTGCCACATAGGTAATGCTCAGTAATTTATAGTATGTAAATCATTTGGCAAATTTCAGTGCGATCAAATCCAGCTCACATCAAAATAGTGAATATAGGCATACAAAAATGCCAAAGCATTGTATCTTGGCAAGCAAATGGGAGAAAATGCTTCTGAAGTCCTGCAAAATTATGTCCCAATAAAGAGTAAGAAAATGCAAAAAAAAAAAAGACACAATAAAGCAAAGAATTCCAAAGTCCAAATCTTTTGCTAATGCACAGGATTTAAGAAGTTTTACTTCTTGGTTCAAGTAGACAGAATAAATAGAAAACTGTAGTATACCATTAAACATCAACTAGATAATCTAGACTGAATGAAAAGTAAACTATACTATCAAACCATCTTTGAGATGCTAGCGGAAAGATAAAATAGTGAAGTTCTACTTGCCTAAAGGATTCTGTTGACATAACAAAGTTGGCCAAGAGCAACATATCATCTGGATGAAGAGAGGCCTTCTGAGCACCAACTAAACTGATTACCTGCCTTCAACCTTTAATCAATTATTTTTATCATTTTATGTTAGCATAGGACTAGAGTCACTAGACAAATTTTAAGTACAGTTAAACCTTGTGTCTGCACATCAGAATTGCAAACAGAACACCAGAATCAGCAACGTCTTGCAAGATAGCACCAGCAGCTTGCCTTGTTGCATATGAAAGAGGTAGGCATGTATAGGCGTGAAGAAATGTAGCTGGATTCCTAACATGATCAGACAAATAACAATGTTCACCACCCAAATACAACATAAGTTATTGGGAAATAAGGAACACTAAACATACAAACAAGTAAAAGTGTAAAACAACCATTTCTCCCCAACACACCAAATAAATACACAGAAGATTGCAGAAAAAGCACCTAAAGCACCCATATCTTACAAAAAAATATTTTAGTATTTCTAGTTTAATACTAAAAGACAAAATGTGCACAGAGCAGAGAAACAAACCAGCTAAAAGAGTGGATTAGTGAAGAGAAGACAGTGTCTGTTCCACCAAGCAAAGGTGTCATATCAAACTTTGGATTCTTCTCAAAACATCTGTTTACTGACTTTGTTAGTATAACGATCATCTGCATACATATCAAAAACAGGGATGTATCATACAACTGATGCAACATAACTAGTCCATTTAAATTACGAAGAAAGAAAAAATGCAATAGTAAATTGAGAAACACTGGAGCTGAACAAATGGGAACAACGGGCAAGCAAAAAAAATCATTTTTCCAATACATTGGGGCATACAAGCATCTAAATCAATTATACCTGGCCATGTATAAGCTCCAACTGCCCCTTAAGTGACTCATAAGGCGCTTCTGTGCAACTGATGCAGACTAAGTAAATTGGTCCTTTTACAAGAAAAACCACCTGTAGCAAACTTCAAACTAAGATTTCACTACTGGTCCAACAATGCCTAACAGATAAAAGTCTTCCTCCTAAACACTAATAACATAAGATGAGAATCTCAACAATGAAAAAGAAAAGCACATAAATCCAATATCTCTAACTTACACTTCAAAAGCTAAGGCAAGAATTAAGATCATTTTGCTTAACATAAAATTTATTAGGGTTTGAAGTGTAGGCTTATAAGGAAGTAATGCTTAAAAGAAATTGCATCATCATGAACAAAGACTTTTACAAGAGAAAAGTGTATGATCAGACCTGATGCTTTCCAGCCCTCACCAAT
Organism: Cajanus cajan; assembly: GCF_000340665.2. Lineage (NCBI taxonomy): Eukaryota > Viridiplantae > Streptophyta > Magnoliopsida > Fabales > Fabaceae > Cajanus > Cajanus cajan. Next base: position 148,729 of record NW_017984491.1, on the reverse strand, counting down.
TTGACATGGTCACCCCTAAAAGCATAAAAGATAAACAGTATAAAATTTCCTTAAATTATAGTCAGATAAAGAATCAAATGTAATTAGGAATATTACAATAATTAGAAACTACCAGGCTATAGTTAACCAGAACAAAGACAGTAACAATACCCATTCTCCACAAAGGAAATGATTGCTTGCAAAGTTGCTGAAAAACCAGCAAGCTTGTGTTCATCTCCGTACCTGAATGAAGAAATAGAGGAATGGGTCTTGAAGTTTGAGACAGCAATCCTAGAACAAGATATGAACAGCAATGGAGGGGAGGGGAGTTTGTATGAGAAGTTGATAAAAACTAACCTAGAATATATTGGTTTACCAGAATGACTTAGAACAAAAAAATGCTTCTTCCTTTTCCTCCATGAAATGGAAGCATCATCCTGCACTTTATTCATTAATCAAACAGAATATGATATTACAACCTCTACAGCTATCTTCAGTGTAACTGTGACGCCCTCAAACGGCTTGAATCTAAAAATAAATGTTTGTTCTGTATCAACAAAACCAATTAATTAACCAGAATTGCCAAATAGCTCATCATATCTATAACAGTTTATTTATTGGAATCCGAAAGTCTCCTCTTGAAACCAAAACAATATTTATTAATGGTAATTTCCCATTTTTTCCATGCTATATTTCTATTCATTTTCATTTCTACTAAAGCATTTAATATTGACTTGCAAACAGAATCCTAAGAGAGAAAATCCTCAAAATTCTACTAAAGCATTTTCATTTCCATCGCACATTTTTGACTTAATATCACCTGCCTGTTACGGTACATATTCTATTTATTTACTCTTTCTCTCCCATAATAAGTGTAGTGTTTAAAAGAAATACAAAGTCTTAAAATAAGTGCTAGGTTAACTTTGCAATGTAGAATTATTATTTTTATTTATATCTTTATAATATTCTTTAGAAAGTGGTTTTGCATTATATAGTTTCTAACGGGAAGATTAATTATAAGGTTATTTTTGTAAATTCAAAATTCTCCTTTATCTATTTATTAACTTTCATTTTATTAAAATAACCTAGATGACACTTAATATGGAGCGGTGTGAATGATAAATTGAAAATCCTTATCATAGAACCAAAAGTTGAATGATTGTAAACTTAATAACGGAGCTGTCTGTAGAACAAAACCTATACAGCAGCATTGAAATTGAATATTCTTCAATGAAATCTAAGGAACAACGGAAAACTCAAAGAAGTTAAGTTTCAAATTTATCATTATTTCCTAGTAAATCTGCAAAACCACTAGTTCAACATAGTGTGCGATAGGAAGGGAAGCAGGAACATGAGCAAATCCAAATGTAGGTTCGGAATAAGTCATTAGACAAGGCGTATTTTGCGTTATGACAAGATGAATTGCAACGGTGACAACAGAATTGAAGAAGAAACTGTAAAATAACGATTAGATGAATAAATAGAAGAGTGAGTGAAGGGCACTAACACAACACTAATGTTTGGAAGAAACGCATATATATACCTCATCGGCGTGTCGTTTTCCGGGGAGCCAGGTGGGGCTCGAGAGGGGTTGGGAATCGTGGATGGACATCTCCTCGATTTCGTGGTGAGGGAGCTCTTCGGCGTGGGAGGCGCTGGTGGCGGTGCTGCTTCCGCGCTCGGCGGCGTAACCGCTGCTGGTAGGGCTTGAGGCGGCGGATCCGTTGGGTTGGTGTAGGTCGGACGGTTCGACATCGAAGAGGCTCGGGGAGAGGGGAGGCAATTGGAGTCGGATTGGAGACTCATGATCCCCTGAACTCATCTCACTCGTTGGTCGTTGCAATTCAATTCACTTGACAACAAAACGAGAGAGAGAGAGAGAGAGAGAGAGAGAGAGAATTTGAGTTGCTCGACTTTGATGCTTGCTTTGGCGGAGTCTAGTCGGAGTACATACCTTGCCGCCTCGAACTGCCATCTGTGGGCCGGGTTGATACATTCTCCAAGGCCCAATCATGCAATTCGCCACCTTCAATTCATTTATTACCTTAGGCCAAAGCCCAACCATCGGTTTATTACGTTTTTTTTTTATGTATTTATTTTCAACACGACAGTGAAAATAAAATGTTTTTCAACCTTTTCAATATACACGGCGGAAATTGATTTCAAACCATACCTTCACGGCTTCACATGAAATCTCAACACAGTAGAATTAAAAACAGAATTCTTACCTTCCCCTCTTAAACCACAATGATCCAAAACTTAATTTAAAGTAACAAACACCATCACTACCAAAAAGAAATTGATCAGCATCATAATCACTTGCTGCAGGACAATCATACAATCAATTTTACCCAATACCACTTGTGCATACCAATAATTCAACAATAAAACATTTTGAAACGAGTAATGACCACTCTCAGACCCAAACTTCCCCCCTCACCTTCAAATTTTATAGAAATCGTTCACTCAACAATGCAAATATAGAAGAAAGAGAAGGAAGAAGAAGCTCTGTGAGAGAGAGTGAGCACTCTTCTATTGAACACAATCTGTATATGCAAAGATATAATTGAGAGATACATAAAAGACATTAAAAGATAAAATAAAGTAAAATAAAATTGTGTATCTAAACCCTAAACTTTATATAAATATTTATAATCGAATTCGATCTTTGATGAAAATAAATTTTAATCAGACTTTATTTATCCCTTAACAGTGATAAAGTTATCTAAGGTAAACTCTTAGAATACGGAGTGAAAACCAAAAATAATAACTAACAACAAATTATTTCAAATAATAGTACATGAAATCACTTAAGTAATATTTTTTATTTGAGTTTTGTAAATAAATAAAATATAAAACATTAAAAATCCAGATACTACTAAAAATAATTAATCAAATACTTTAATAGACATTAGTCATACACAAAACTAATACAAATTTTTAAATGATCATTTCTAGCAAAGTATATTTTTATAGTCAAATTCAATATTAACAATGTTTTCGGTGAGCATGAAATACGAAGGAAAAGTGAAGAAATTTTTTTCACATAGAATAATGCAAAATTGCAAAAAAAAAAAAATAACACTCCAAATATATCATAATTGTTAATTGATTATGTTATTTTTATTTATTTTTTACGATATCAAAAATAACAAAATGATTATATTACTATTTATTAAAAAAAATATTTTATTGATAATTAATGAAGTCGAAACATTCTTAATCTTTATATTTTTTTTAAAAATATTTAGAAATTATTAATATTTATTAAATTAATTAATATTATGCCTAACTTTAAAACTTTAATAAAATAGTCTAAAAATTATATATATATATATATATATATAAATAAATAAATAAGAAATCACCTTCGATTGAAAAAATAAACAACAATTCTAGCTATTTATTTAAATTATTTTTTTTTTATATTTTATATAAGGTAAGATGTGTTTTATTAATGTAAATTTTAGTTATAATTATGTTATTTTCAATCATACTCAGACGTTCTAACCTGCAAGATTAGTAAAATGATATATTTTTTTTCTAAAAAGTTTTAAATAATTATTTTACTTAAAACCTATTAATAATTAATTTATATAAATGGAACTAAGTGAAGTGGTAGTAAATTTGAAGCAAATATTGAGTTGGAATTAAAAAGAAAAAAGAAAAAAAAAAAGTCATTTGGAACTGAATGAAATATAGTGAGTGGAGCGCGAAGAAAACATAAGATTAAGCCTGGAGCAGAAAATTAATATAGGGACATTTGGGTCGAAAATGCTGTTTTGATTAGTTAGGGGTCTCTGTCATGAGTGAATAGATAGGGTCATAGGCATTGATTTTGATCCCAAACCTAAACCCACCCGCATCAACTACCCCACCAATCATTGAACAACTGCTACTCCACAATGCCTACCATTAATCCAAACTGCAAGACACAAACACAACCATGCCAAAAAAAAAAAAAAAAAAA
>NW_017984491.1:72185-121023 GCF_000340665.2 Cajanus cajan | reverse complement strand
TATAGTTAAATGCGTATATTCAAATTTATGATGATGAACGAAAAGAAAATTTGAAAGGAGAAAAAGGAGATTCCATTTTTCTTTTTTTGGGACCAATATATATAATCTGGTTTCCCTTTCTTTTGTCTTTATTTATTTTTAATATATATTAAAGAACCATAGGATGATATAAGATTGATGGTCTGGTATAAATACGCAGCATCGTCAAGTCAACATTAGTTAAGTTCTGATGTTTCACATAGTGTGATTGATTAAATTAACATATTATTGGATTGTTTCTTCATCTAAAGATAAAATATAACAATAATCAAAGGATATTAATAAAGTTCGTGATTGCTTCGGCTAATTTAGAAGCATTTGTTCTAAGAAAATTATAACAATAATCCAAAAAGAGTTTGTTGTTAGGTCCTATAACCCAATCCAATGAGCTCAATTTTCAATGATAAAATAGGCCACAATGGTAGAACTGTAGAAGAAAGATCCGAATGTCACAAATTCCATAGTTTAACCCAGGTCATTATCATTTTCCACCATATTCTAAGGACTAAAGTTTCTCTTGGCCTTTCAAGTTTTGATGTTATGCTATAACAATGACCTCAACAGTGTGCCTCAGACATTTCATTCCAAAGGACGAAGTTTTTTTTCTGAACTACTGCTATTACTTTGTAGTTTGTACCCGTTATTCAATGGGAAAGGTAACAATTTTCATTTTGTTTTGCTCTCCTAGGACTTCCGTTTCCCGTCTCTGATAAATGGTCTTTCTAAGTTGTTTCTCATCTGTTTATTTTACTTTTAATTACTTCAATATCAACTCAATTTCAACATGGTATATCAAGGAGTAGTTTTCCAGTGCATTAACGTGTAATTGGAGTACTACTGAGTGTATAGTATGGAATCTGTTGTTAGGCCACAATGGGCATTTTACCACAACACATTGCCTTCTGAGTGAAGTTTGATCTTTAGCTTAGAAATTATGTTCTAAATCCTTTTGCTGATTTAACCATCTTGACAAGTCCTATCATCGAATACCTCATAATGTTTTGGAAAACAAATCTTTGTATTATAGTAGTGGATTTAATTGGAAGTAGTGTAGCTCTAAATATTTTTTCCAAGGATATCCCAAGTATTCTATTTCTTCGCTTAGATATTATAAGTCTCGAGACTGTGAAGCTATGAGCTAACTATTATAGTAAGTAAAATGTGGCTGGGTCAATGAAGTTTTGCACAATGTTGTATGAATTTGAATTTAATGCATGTGATTACACTCTTTTGAACACGAACTGAAATAAAATATTATCTGTCACTTTAAGAAAATAATTTGTCTGATCCTCTTCATGTCCTATAAATTTTTGTGTTGCTTGCAGGTTTGTGGATTTTTCGCCGTCCCGTCGCGACCGAGGTTGCTACATAATGTTTTTATTAATTTAGTTTTTTTCACTTTTTATTAGAGTGAAATATTCATTAATTTTGTAAATAATTATTTTCTGCTAGAAAATATAAATGACTAACTTTAATAAGAAATAATTACATATATACCCTTCATATACAATCTATATAAACTACATCATTGTATAAAAAATAGTTCTTAATTATTGGTCAAATACCTATACAACAATTGTGATTACCAAAATTGGGTCATCACCAACATGATCCTCCACCTGCTAACTAAGCAAACTTGCTAATCCTACCTTATTCTCATATCTAGTATATATGATCATTACAATACCAACTACAAAAATAAAAAAAAGGTAAATGTGTGAAAAAAAAATAACATATCAATAAATAATGAGTCATAACTCAAGCAACATTAGTAACTAAAACAATGGTTAGCTGTCCAACTTTGAAAGCATAATAATGACTTCAACAATCAGTTATAACTTAACAATAGTAACCACTGAAAATCAATTGAGAATTTATCAACTGAACATTGTAACATAAACAGTTCAACAAAATATTTAGCTCTAGTAAAGTTTCAATAGAAATCATTCATAAATGATTTAAAACAACAACTGATACATTTAACTAATGATAAATCATCATATAAACATCTTAATATAGATGATAAACAACTTTCATGACTCTAAACTCAACATAGCAATAACTAATAACTAAGCAATTATTAAACAATCAATAATAATTACTAAATAACTTAAAAATAAATCATATAAACAACTAAGTATAGATGATAAATAACTTTCAAATGCATCTTAACACTTTTACAACTTCAAACACAACAACGGAGCAATGATAACAATAAAACAATTATTAAACCACCAATAATAATTATTAGTATATAAATTATTTTCTCAAATTTATATATTATGCAATATAAAATTGAGTGTAGTTTATAAAACTACTCCCTTTTCTTTCGAGTAGAAGGAATAAAAGTAAAAAGGTCGTACACCGCAATTTTATCATCTCATTATTTCTTTTCTTTTCCATGTGTGCTTCCAAACAAGGAATAAAATTCATCTTCCGAATCTTTTCATTTTCATCTTAAAAGATCATGCTAAACAAAGCCAATGTATGATTCTTTATTGTTGGTTTCGAAGCCTATATATATTATTTGGCTACTAAATTGTCCTCGTAATTTTCTCCCTGCCTTTAATTTGCCTCCATATCTATTCCGAAGTTCTCTCTTATCCTTTGGGTTGCAACGGTAAACTTGATCACCATGTGTATATATGCAACTCTTAATTTCTTATTATTGATTCATTTCATCAATTAATAGCTCTTATTAAATATCTTCCGAAAAAAACATTCAAGTTAAAAGTTAGTTCTCTAATAAGAGCCGTTTAATTCGTTCATCTTTCTCTCTCTCTGTTTCATTCAAAAACATAGAGAGAGATCAATACAATAAGGCTCTCGTGACGCCAAGACCTAGTCATCGATCAACCCTAACATTAACATTCATTGAATTGTATTCATACAAATAAATTGTGATGGCAAGAGAGGTGAGGCACACGATGAAGCCATGGATTGAGGTTGCACCTTCGCTTTTGGACTTCCCATTGAAGCCTTTAGTTGCTCCTAAGCTAGAGACCATATTGGAGGACAAAGATGAAGATTTTGATGATGGCGAAGAAGACAATCGTGCTGGGTTTTGATTGTTTACAGCTTTTATCATAAGGTTGCATGGCATTGATCCTTACAAACCTAGCAAGGCCCCGAAGATATATGATATACTCCATATCCTTGCGTTGCGTCCATATTCTATAAAAGAATAAAGAGACGTACGTCGCTTAGAAGTTAGAACATATATAAGAGATAATGTATTTATTTATGTCATCATATCTGAATTTAATTTAATAATTTATCATACATGGTTTAATTTGCATATATTTTCTGTACAGTGAAATAGATCATATTAAGCAATTTATAGCTAGAACCTTACAATTATATCTCCTAACTAGGAATGACAATGCGATTAAATAGGTGGAAAATACTTTCTCGTAAGCATTTTTTTTTATTATTATCGGCATTCATTTTATTTTATTTATTTATTTTGCTGCAAATAGCGAACATTCATATAAGTAGCGGTATGTGACAATCTGAATTTTTATTATTTATTTATTTTTTTGGATCTATAAGTATCGAATTCAATACCGAGAAATAGTTCATGTATCTTGTTCATTAATTAAACTGATCTAGGTCTCCTTGATTGTGAGCATTTTTAAATACTTAAGAATTATGAATTTAAAAATATTAAAAAGAAAAAGTATCATATATACAATATATATCATTTTTGTCCTCATCCGAGAGACATTCATTTATTTTTCTGTCCGTATATATATATTTATTTATTTTTTCCTAAAGAAAACGTACATATATATCATAGTTGCAGGTATTTTTTCCCGCTTTAAATTTCAAACGGATCTTTTTGAAATATTAGTTGTTCACTAATTGGGCCACGGTTTCTTTTCTTGTGCGATAAATGGATCTGTTTCAAAAATCAACGGTTCTTGAGTAGGCCCGATATTCGGATCTGTTATCTATGTGTGGAATGAATTTAAAGCCTGATGATAACTTTCAATTTTGTACAAGTAATTGCTGAAAATATAAATGGAAACTGTTAAATTCAAACCGAAATTGTTTGATCATACTCAAAGTGCAAACTATATTCTGTAAACTTTGGGACCTATTCTATCACCTTTTGCTTGGTAGTAGACAAATAAGTAAGGGAACTATCAAACATAATACGATTATTTGTAAGGGTGTGCAAAAAATTTAAATTGATTTGAACCAATCTATAACCGATCTGATCCGTATTGAAAAATCTGATCTATTTTAAAAAAAATCTAAACCAAATCATTTTATAAAATCGGTTCAGTTATCCGATCTATTTTTACAAAGTGAATCGGTTCGGTTTGGTTTGATTTAAAAAAAAAATCGGTTCATATATAAGTAAAAAGTGGATAACTGCACCGCATCGAACCGATTCAATTTCAAAAAAATCGATCCATATTTTAAAAAAACCAAATCAATCCACTTTATAAAAATAGATCGGTTAACTGATCTACTTTTATAAAATGGTTCGGTTCGATTTGAATTGATTTTTTCAAAAAAATGAATCCATAAATTATTCGAGGACGTAACTCGGTAGGAATTAAGACTGATCTAGTGAAATTTGGATAACACGTTAAAAATCTTAAAACTCAAACTCTATTGTTATTATAAAAAATTTAGAGCGTGATTTTGTGCAATGCACAGATGAATAATAAGAGATGGAGTATTTTTTTGTTAAAAAATATTTTGTAACTTTGTTAATTTCTTATATATTATTAAAAAAAACTCAAATAAATCAAAACATCTATAATAAGGCGTGCAATTTACTGTAATTAATACGGTATAATAATAACATATGACATGGATATGGACTTATTCCTTAATTAATATGAGAAAAATAAAAAAGTAATTAAATATGTACTTAACATATATATACTATCTAAGTTCTTATTTATAAAATTCAACTTATAAAATTGTTTGTTTCTTTGTATAAGATACAATTTGTAATATTTGATATATTAATTATTCTTAAAATAAAATACTCTTAATTAAAATATTTTCTCTTAATTTGATAGAATACATTAATCATAATTTTTTTTAAAATATGTTTTATAATTAATTATGTAAGAGAAGTAGTACAAGTCGTATATTCTAATAGGTTAAGATAAATATAAGTATTAATTAAGAGAGAAAAATAATATAAAAAGAGTTTTAGGGAGAAAAATATAAAAATAAGACAAAATTATTTTTATCAACTATTTAATTATTTTTTTAATATTGAAAAATTAAGTATTTAGGTCTTGTATATAGAAATGTAATAAATTAGAATAGGTTAGATAGATTTTGTATTTGAATTTTATTAGTTCATCTATATAACGATCCAATAAATTCTTAGGCTTTATAACTCAACAATTTAGGAAGAAAAAAATATAAATCTAATTACCTAAATTGTTGTATACTACAAGTCATTCAGTTAGATTATTTTTACACCTCTAATATTATATATTAATCCTAATATTAAAGAAACTACAAATAAGTTCCTGAAACTAAAAATTTTCAATTACATGAATTAAACATTTTAAAGTATATGCAACTTAAATGATAATATTATCATGTGTTTTTGACGAAAATAAAAGTACGTAATTAAATTAAAATATAGGTGAAACAATAAAAAAAAATCATAAACTTATTTTAAAAATAGTTTTAAAAAAATAATATGATAACATTATACAATTTTTTTTTCTGAAATAATATTTTTTTAAAAAAAAATTACCAAAAAAACATCTATTACACATTATTTACCCAAATAGACATCTTTATTGTTCACACTCAAAATTCGGTTCCCAGGGAACCGAATTCTGAGCAGTATTATTTTTTTTTTGCATTTTAGTTTATGAGGAAGAGGAAAACTGGATTCAGAACGGCCCGTTCCAGATAAGAAATATACACGTGATGAATGGATCAGAACGGGCCGTTCTCCAAGGAATGCAAGCAGAACGGGCCGTTCTCCAAGGAATGCAAGCAGAACGGGTTGTTCTCCTTGAAGAACGGACCGTTCCAGTTGCAAAATTGATACATTCCTGAGCCCAAAACGAAAAAAAATAAATTTAAACACGGCTCAAAATTCCGTTCTGCAATCAGAACGGCCCGTTCCAGATAAGAAATATACACATGACGAATGGATCAGAACGGACCGCTCTCCAAGGAATGCAAGCAGAAAGGGTTGTTCTCCTTGAAGAACGGACCGTTCCAGTTGCAAAATTGATACATTCCTGAGCCCAAAACGAAAAAAATAAATTTAAACACTACTCAAAATTCGGTTCCCCGGAAACCAAATTTTGAGCACAGAAAAAAAATAATACTGCTCAGAATTCGGTTTCTCGGGAACCAAATTTTGAGTATGAACAGTAAAGATGTCTATTTGGGTAAATAATGTGCAATAGATATTTTTTTGGTAATTTTTTTAAAAAAAATTATTTGAGAAAAAAATTCGCATTATACACTTTCATATATTAAAATGGTGTTTTCTATCCTAAGTTGAAATATTATTTATTATAAATTTTATGAATAAAGAAAATAGCGTTTTTTTTCCCTTAAAGAAAACCACATGACTTGCCGTTTAAGAAGTTCTAAAGATGTTTGCCAACATTCTGTATTATTCCTAAAGAGGATAGGATGTCTGCCTAGTACACATGTCCTAGGCTTTGATAATGTAAGTTCCCAAGGAATTTGGACAAGAACCACAACCACCATCATTTAAATAGCTTGGCCCATGTACATGAACAAACTATTTTGTTTATTAAGAAGAAGGCGAATGTTTAAACTTAAAACCCTAACACAACAATTATTGGAAGGCTCCAGCGTGTGAGTGATAGATGACAGGCTGACTAACCGAAATAGCTATAGTTAGTCATATTTGCACAGTATATGGTATTAGAAATATAATATGCTCTGGTCTTATTTTTCTAACCACTCTCGGACATGGACATCATATGTGCCACTGAAGCAATGTTTTAAACCAGATTTTTATTCAAATAAATAATTAATGATGACGACCATTGCGATAAGAACACAAATTTGACATGTATCGCCGCCCACCTAATTCCAGAGCACATATGGTTCAGTCCTATTCCTGTATTTCAAATATCATGTGCATAATTAAGAATGAGTGAATAGTATTTTTTACATGAATTTCGATTTTCCAATGCCCAAGATGTTGTGGCTGAGAAAGCGCCACGTGTTGAACACCAAGTTTATGTCCAGTATGACAATTCTTCTTCTCTCTTTGCATGTGTAAGATGAGAATGACCCTTAGCTGGACGGTGGCTCCTTTGAAATTTTTAAGTTTTAGTACAATTTCATTAACTTATCTTTGTGTTTCAGCGGCAATTTCTCGGCTTGTGATGGAATTGTGTATATATTGCTTATTCTGACTTGGACTACCACGTTTTTTTTATTAACCATTGACCCTAGGTAGTTCAATCATGTCACTGTCCAATAATTCCTTCTCTTTAGCAGAAATTATAGAGCACTTTGTTGAGACTGGAAAATGAAGGAAGAAATTCAGAATCGGGAATGAACCAGAATACCCGCAATTCGAGTACAATCAAACAATGGAAAAAACTCTGTATATAGATTCAAGTTCACGAGTAATCATTTTGACAATCCCTACAAACACGAGAAAGGGATATTGTTATCATCCATTTTGTACATGTTTTATGCGTGAATTAAAGGAAGTCGATTGTGCTACGGGTGATAAAATTAGTTTACCCCATAAATATATAACAAATTCGTTCTAGAATGGATAATAATAACATATAAGCTCTTTTGTTTAAGTTTTTTAAATAAAAAAAAAAAGTGGATGGATGAATTCACATAAGTTTTTTCTTAATTATAGTCTCAATTTCAAGTATTAAATATACAATTGTATTAATCACTTAAAGAAAAAAATGTCTTAACTTAATTTTTTTTTGATAATTATAATATTAGCATGAATATTCATTATTAGAAGTAATAACTAATATTTGTCAAAGACTCTAAACATAAATAAGATGAATAATTCCATTTTCAGAACAAAATTTGAATCATAAACAAGGTTTAACGAATAAAGGCATATCAATTCAGCATTCTTATACGCACCCAGCGCACCCAAGGTCGCGCCCAGCACAGCTCAAATAGAGAGCATTAGGGGCCAACACGCCTAGCGCCAGACTGCTTGCGCCCGGCGTGGCCCCTTGCGCGCCTGGCGCAATTGAGAATTGCGCCCAGCGCTGATCAGGCAGAGACTCCATGGAGCCATTCGCGCCTAGCGTGCCTGAATCCGCGCCCAGCGCGGGGAAGGCAGAGACCTCCGCTTGGTCTCGCGCCCAGCGCAATCTGAATTGCGCCCAGCGCCCTCTTGGCAGAGACTCCCAAGGAGTCTCGCGCCCAGCGCGACTAGGTTCGCGCTCAGCAGAATCACCACCCAAAATATTGCATGTGCGCTTAGCGCGATCCCTGCCCCGCCCAGCGTGGGCCAACCAGAGGCTCACCTTCTCAAGCTCGCCCGGCGCACACATCTTTGCGCCCCGCGAGCTTGTCAAAAAGGAGCCCCCAGGTGGTCTGGCGCCCGGCGCGAAGAACCGCGCTCAGCGCGAGGCTCAATAGCAACTTCCCCAAGTTCAAAAATTTTCCTAAAACCTGCAAAACTTCACATTTCCAACACATGCTATCCAGCCAAAATACCACATTTTCATTATAGAATCCAAAAATGCTATCTTTTCGCCCATGCAAGCAACAATCAAGAAAAACCCAAATTTCTCAAGAAAACCCAAAAACCCCCAAAGTTCGTGTCCAGCAATCACAATCAAGGATCTTCAATCATCAACTAGCAATTTGAGCCTCTAAAGCTCGTTTTCAGCCTAAACACCGCAAAACTAACTTCCCTTACCTCGGAGAAGAAATTCAAGCTTCAGGAAGAAGAATAACGAGAGGAAGAGAAAGAAAGGCTTGAACGACGAAGGAGAAGAAGGAAAACTCCTACTACTCAGCTAGCAAAATCTCGAATCTGCTCCGCACCACCACCTTCAATGGCCAAATGAAAGATCAAAGGAAAAAGAATGAGAGTTGAGAGTGAAAAAGAGTTTGAGTGAGCAAAAGAGAGAAGGGAGAAAAGAGTTACGGGTCTTACAATCTCCCCGACAACAAGAGTTTTCGTCCCCGAAAATAGACTTACTTGGGAAAAGAAACGGATACTGATCCCTACACTGCTGCTCCACCTCCCAAGTAGCCTCACTAGTAGCTGCATCCCACAACACTTTCACCAGAGCAATAGACTTGCCCCTCAGTTCCTTCAGCTTGTTATCAACAACAACTACTGACAACTTCTCAAAAGTCAGATTCTGCTTCACTTGCACATCGTCCAGCTCCACCACATGACTTGGGTCATGAACATACTTCCTTAGCTGGGATACATGAAATACATCGTGTAGGTTTGAAAGAGATTGTGGCAAAGCCAACCGATAAGCAACTGAACCCACACGCTGTATGATCTGATAGGGACCCACGAACCTCGGTGTCAACTTCCTTGCCCTCAGCGCTCTCCCCACACTAGAAGTCGGAGTCACCTTCAAAAACACATGCTCCCCTTCGACAAACTCCAAAGGCTTACGCCTTTTATCAGCATATGATTTTTGCCTACTCTAAGCAATCCTCATCTTCTCCTGAATCATCTTCACCTTTTTAGTAGTTTGTAGGATCAACTCTGGTCCCACAACCACTGACTCACCCTCCTAGTACCAGCATAGAAGAGTCCTACATCTCCTACCATATAAGGCTTCATACGGTGCCATCCCAATACTGGCAAGAAAACTGTTATTATAAGTAAACTCCACTAGCGGTAGGACCTCCTCCCAGCTCCCCAAGTGGTCTAATACACAGGTCCTCAGCAGATCCTCCAAGGACTGGATTGTCCTCTCTGACTAACCATCCATTTGTGGATGATAAGCAGAACTCAGCTTCAACTTCGTGCCTAGGGCTTGATGTAGACTCTGCCAAAATCTAGAAGTGAACCTCGGATCCCGGTCAGAAATAATACTGGAAGGCACCCCGTGCAACCGTACTATCTCCCTCACATACAACTGTGTCAGCTTCTCCAAGGACCACTTGATGTTGACAGGCAAGAAATGCGCACACTTGGTCAACCGGTCAATAATCACCCAGATAGCATCACTATTCCTAGCTAACCTAGGCAACCCCACAATGAAATCCATAGTAATGCTATCCCATTTCCACTCAGGAATCTCAATCTGCTGCATCAACCCACTCGGCTTCTGATGCTCAACCTTTACCTTCTGACAGGTCAGACAGGCCGCCACATACTCAACTATCTCCCTCTTCATACCAGACCACTAGAAAGTCTTCTAGAGGTCTTGGTACATCTTAGTCATACATGGATGTATGCTAAGTCAGCTTTTGTGGCCTTCCTCCAACACAGCTTTCTTCAGCTTGGCATCCTGAGGTAGGCAAATTCTGCCCTTAAACCTCAAGATTCCATCCTCTCCCAGCTCAAATCCAACAGCCTTCTCGGTACCCAGCAAACCAAGAAGCTTCGTCAGCTCGGCATCTTGCAACTGTTTGAGTCAAACCTGCCTCAAGAACTCATTAGTTATGGTAATCATCCCACAACTAATGTGATCCTGAGCTAACTCCACACAAAGATTTAAATCTCTAAACTCCTCAATCAGCTCTAGCTCCCTCATCATCATACTCGACATGTGGATGGATTTCCTACTCAGCGCATCTGCCACCACATTGGCCTTGCCCGGATGATACATCAACTGAAAATCATAATCCTTCAAAAACTCCATCCACCGCCTCTGTCTCATGTTCAACTCCTTCTGATCAAACAAATACTTCAGACTTTTGTGATCACTAAAGACGCTGAACCGAGCACCATACAAATAATGCCTCCATATCTTCAAGGCAAACACCACAACTGCTAACTCCAAGTCATGAATGGGATAATTACTCTCATGAGTCTTCAGTTGCCTTAAAGCATATGCTACCACTCTCCTATTTTGCATCAGCACACACCCCAGACCCTGATGAGAGGCATCACAGTACACATCAAAAGGCTCACTAGAATCCGGCAATACTAACATAGGAGAAGTAGTCAACCTCCTCTTCAGCTCATCAAAGCTCCGCTCACAGGCATCTGTCCAAATAAACGGCTGCTCTTTCCTTGTCAGCTGGGTCAGAGGTGCTACTATCTTAGAGAATCCTTCTATGAACCTTCGATAGTAACCCGCTAAACCCACAAAGCTTCGAATATCCGTGACAGTCCTTGGACGTTCCCACTGCAACACCGACTCCACCTTAGTCGGATCAACAGCAATCCCCTTAGCTGTGATCACATGTCCCAAGAACTTCACCTCATCCAACCAGAACTCACATTTTGAAAGCTTAGCATACAGCTGCTTCGCCTTCAAAATCTCCAGCACTGTCCTCAAGTGCTCACCGTCTCGGGTCCTTGAATAAATCAAGATGTCATCAATGAACACTACAACAAATTTATCCAAGAACGGCCGGAAGATCCTATTCATGTAGTCCATGAACATTGCGGGGGAGTTGGTCACACCGAATGGCATCACAACATATTCGTAGTGACCATACCTAGTCCTGAAAGCAGTCTTCGGTATGTCACCCTCCTTCACCCTAATCTGGTGATAGCCTGATCTCAAGTCAATCTTTGAGAAAATGGATGCTCCCCTTAGTTGATCCATCAAGTCATCTATCCAGGGAAGTGGATATTTGTTCTTGATGGTCAACTTGTTCAACTGCCGGTAATCCACACAAAGTCAACTACCCCCATCCTTCTTTTTCACTAACAACACCGGAGTACCCCACGGTGATACACTCGACCGCTCCAACTGCTTCTCCAATAGGTCCTCCAATTGACCCTTCAGCTCGACCAGCTCAGTAGGAGCCATCCTATAGGGAGCCACCGACACTGGCCCCGCTCCTGGAACCAAGTTAATGCTAAACTCCATCTCCCTAACAGGAGGTAACCCCGACACCTCATTAGGGAACACCTTTGCAAAATCCCTAACCACATCAACATCAGCTAAGACCCTCTCGGTCTCCACACTCAAAGCAGTCAGCAAAAGACAGAACTCTGCTCCATCTCTTAGCAATGATTCAGCTTGGCCAGCTGAAATCAACAGCTCATCCTCCTCCTGAGGAAAAATCAACTGCCTATTGGCACAATCTATAAGAATGCTATTTACAGACAACCAATCCATCCCTAAGATTATGTCAATATCCACCAAAGGTAAAAAAATCAGGTTCACCTTGTACTTCTTCTCATTCACCACAATCGGGAAACTAGCACACAACTCAGAAGCAACTATCGAAGTAGAAGCGGGCGTCGACACAAGCAGTCTCAACCCCAAATCACACACAGGCACACCCAACATAGCAGCACATGCATAAGATATAAAGGAATGTGTAGCACCAAAGTCAAAGAGAATCATCACATCCTTACCAGCAGCTTTGCCCTTCCCTTTCACAAGATCAGAAGAAGTCGAAGCCTCAGCACCTGTCAAGGCAAATACCCTACCAGCAGTAGTGGGTATGTCACCCCTCTGAGTATCAGCTCTCTGTGCACTACTCCTCTAAGTCTCAGCCTTCTACACATCACTCCTCTGAGCGCTCCTCTCTAGTATACCCCTAGTAGGACATTTGGTCGACTCGTGGCCCATCTGATGACATTTGAAGCAATGGCTCTCCGTGTGTGGACAGTCCCTGACAAAGTGGGGCCCAGCACACTTGAAACATCTTAGAGTGGCACCTCCACTTTGTCTACCTCCACTAGCAGTACTGGAAGAATGCCTACTAACAGGACCCCCTTGCTGTGATTGGGGCCTATCATATGGCTTCCTCTGACTCTCGCCCTTCTTGGACCCAGATGGCCCCCCAGTAGTCCTCACAACCTGGTTACCACCCTCCAACTGTTCTACAACTTTTGCCTTCTCTACTAAGGCGGGGAACTCTGTGATGGCCATAGGCACCACCACCCTCTTCAGCTCATATTTCAAACCATCAGCAAATTTCCTGCATTTCCAGGCCTCAGCTATACCTTGCGAATAAAAACGAGCCAGGTGCTCGAATTTTATTGCATACTCGGAAATTGTCATCCCTCCTTGGTGTAACCTCATAAACTCAGCCTCCTTAGCGTGCCTCACGCTCTCAGGGAAGTACTTCTCCATGAACATTGTCCTTAAGCACTCCCAATCAACTGTGACTCCTCTAGCAGCAAGCATCTAATAGGTGCCTCTCCACCAATGTTCAACCTCTCCCACAAGCATATATACAGCATATGCCAGCCTCTTTTCTGGGGAACATCCCAGAACAACAAAGATCTTCTCCAACTCACATATCTAGCGGTCAGCTGCCTCTAGACCTACATCTCCCATGAACTGTGAGGGATGGACTTTTTGTTTTCGGTGCTGGCCGCCACAGCTGTCTAACAATTAAGAGATACGAGTTGTTACTTGTACCAATCAATATTGATATAAGATTGTTATCGGTGTAACTATATATTTTTAATAATTAGTGTTGATTTTATTAAAATTTGTATTGCATCAAATTGTTGTTAAATTGTTGAAAACTCTATAAAATAATAGAATTCCTTATAAGTTTTAAGTTGTACAGGGATGACTTTGAGCAGAGGTCAAGTTGACTAGTAGAGAAGAGTATATAATGTCTCTCTAAAAAAGTGAATCTCATAAATTCATTTTTTTTTAAGTTAGAAAGAGCGTGGAGAGACGAGCTTTAGAACCCAAGGAGGACCATTTTCTCTTCCAACTTCCTAGATCTCTTCTTTTTTCTTCCTTAAGATTCGATTTTTGGTGGCTTAGTAGTGAAAAGATTGGGTTGTTGGTTCAATGAAGTCAAGCCACTTAGGAGATCTTCTGGTTGAAATGCATGACGACCCATATAGTTAATTTATTGTGTATATGTGGTTGATACTGTGGAGTTGTGTGATACATATGTTTAGTTGTAGTGTTTCATATATGTTGTTGAGTTGATAAATTATGTTGTGAACATGACGTGTTTAGTACATGGTGTTGTCCATATATTGTGTTGTTAAGCTGTGGGTTAGTGTTAGGTTGAAATATGTTGCGTTGATAGTATTGTAAGATTTACTTTTATACCATTTATGTTGATTTCTCTTAAATTCCATGTTATCCTAACATATTTTTATGTGGTTGGATTGTAATAATCATACTTGATATGGAAGTAGAACATACATAGGCATGTGGAGAAATTTTCTTCTAAGACCATATAAGAGGATGACATAGTTCACCTTTTTGAGTTGCTTTAATGTAGTTGGTGTAGTATATAACTTGACCGATAACTAAATTTTTTTTTTCCATACCGGAGCCAAGATTACTATATATACACACAAGTTTCATAAATATGTGAATCGTAGATAATGAAATTTGTTTTCTTTTTGATGCTGATAGAGATCCGTTAAGTGTAGTCACTTGACAAGTCATTATAATCAGGATTGACTCAATATATTTTTTGGTCTAAATTTTTTTTAATGTGAGACCTTTATAAAATTAATGAAAGTAATAAAAAAAAATTTAGATGCTTATAAAAATATAATATATATTTTTCAACGATATTCAAACTCTATTTATCAAGAAAAAAATACATCTTAATTATTATTATATTAAATCAATTCATAGTAAAAAATAGTATAAATACTAATACTATATAATTTTTTTGAAAAGATTTGCTTGATTGTTATCCAAATAGTATCAAATAAGATTTTTATACGTAAAGAAAATGCTTACGTGAAAGATTGTAAAACAATTTATTTGAAAAGGAGAAAGGAAAAAATGGCAGCAGTGCATTGACTATATATATATCGAACAATTTTTTAATTTATTTATTTTATAAAAGTAAATAGCAATAGTATAACAAAAATAAAAATGCAAACAGCATTGTTTCAAATAAATTGAAACTGAGACTATTTCTTTAATCTATTTGTTTTAAATAATATTAAAAATATGTTCAATCATATTAATGCATTTTGCGTAATAACTTAGAAAATGAAGAGGACAAGAAATTGTTATGTATCAAAACTTAGCACACACACATATATATATATATATATATATATATATATCAAATATTATATTATATTTTGTTTTTTTTTTCTTTTACCTATAATTGGTTATTAAGTATTCATAGTAATTTTCGTTTGAAGGTTTCGGTAACAACATGTGTATAAGTTTATATTACACCTATATAATAATATGTAAACACAATTAGATTCACATGTACTTCAGGAGTGTGTTTGCATCTCTCAGAATTTAAGGACAATAGAAATATGTGTTTTATGTTGTGTTTTTTTAATCTATCTTTACTCCAAATTTCTTAATTTTTATCTTTTATTGCCTATTTTCTGTTTTATGTTTTATCCTTTTTGACTTATTTTTTTTATTCTTAATAGATTTTTTTTCTAAATATAATATTTATATTTATATTTTATATATAATAATAATAATTTTTAAATAGATTGTGCTACTAACTTAAACTCTTACGTTCGCAATCGGAATCAGCAATATAAAAATGCATTTTTTATAGCATTAAAGGTGCAATCTTTTTTAAATATAAAAAGTATTTCATTGTATGGATTTTTTTTTTCATTATCCATAATGTATTGAAACTTTAAAGTTGATTTAGAACTCTTTCCAGCTCTCCCCAACCTCTTTTCTAAAATTATTTTATAACAACTTTGCAAATAACTGAATAAGACAGCAATGAAATCACAGGAAACTTCGAATATTCCTCGTCTTATGGTTTAAACTTCTTCTTTTTGTTGGATTATCAAAGTAGATGCAGAAAATATAATATTAGAACAGGAACCTAAAACACTTTATCTATTTATTTTTACATTTGACGTGGTATGAAATATTTATCTGTTTTATTGATTATTAATCTTTATAAAAAAAAGACTTGAATGATATATATTAAGTAGAATCTGTTTTAGTAGAATTTGTTCTTTTATTATATATTTTTTTCACCTTTAAATTCGATATGAACCTAATTTAATTCAAACTAACGGTCCTAAATCCCAGTTCAAAATCGTTATTTAATTTAAAACTTTGCATAATGAATTGATTTAATTGCAAATATAGTGGCCTCATAATTGTGAGGAGGATAAGGTGAATGACCCTTTTGTTCTGAACCTATTTGATTTTAGGTGCGTCCAGATAAGTTCATCTGGCAAGCCTTCGTCACCCAACAAAAGTGACAACTACTTTTCTCCTTATTTTAATCACATCAACAATTACACAATATTGAAAATCATCAATGATTGATACCTTTCTTTTATTTCCCGGTATAAGATATCTTAATCTATTGCTATTTTTTATGCTAATATTTCTTAGCCACTAACTTGAGGTGCTCGAAAATTCTACAAGGTTATAGTCAAATTTTATAAATGCCATAGTTCAGGCAAATTAATCATAACTTCACATCCCATACATTATCCTAAAACGAATAAATAAAAAAGATAACTTCACATCCTTCACCACAATAAAATAAAATAATAATCCACGGTATAAAAAACTCCAGTTTTCTATGTGCCATGAGATCGTACAAGATTGGAGTTGTATAAAATTCGTTTTATGCGATGAAGTTCAATGAATTCACGTAAGCAAAGTATTGGTTTTGAGACAATTATACAAATTAATATGGAAATTACGTCGTCAAATTTTATTTTTCTATCTATTTAAATCACTAATAATGTTTTGGATGTTTGATAAATAAGTCTATTTTAATTAAACTATTTTTTGAGTTTTTATATTATTAGTATGAAGTTAGCTAGAAACTTTGATTAATTATATTTACCAAGACCTCTTCTTTTAATTGTAATTTTTTTATTTGTAAAGTTTAAACTCAAAATCGTATTTCAGAAATTGGAATCTAACTTGACTCGTACATCAATGACATAGGATATTAGTTTTGTTAAGCTTGTGTTTTCTATTCTGATTGGTTAAACATATTTTGTTATAAGTCATATTAAAATTTCTTACGGCAATGCTTTTCAATTATAGGTGAAATTTATGGTGAGTAGGTTTAATTTATCCAAAAATCTGCTCTAAATTGGTGGACAGAAAATCAAGAGACCGTTGTATTGGAATTGGGTATTGGTTGCTGCTAAAAGGCGTGTCTAAGTTATATATCTGATGGAATTAAATGACCTATATTATTTATTTGTGTCTTTAAAATAATTTATTTATTCAATTATGATATTTAAAGGGTAATACTAATAATTGATTCAGCATTTACATGAGATGGGGTGGGCTTAGGCAGATGTAGCGGTTGAAGTAAGGACGATGGGCCAGAAGGAAAAGATAATTGAGAAAATAGAAGCAGGGTGGGACCATGCAAGCTAATAGGGCGGCAAAACGGTAATTAATTAGGGTAATCATGTCATTGTTGCCACATAGGCAATTAATTAATAATTGGATTCATTAGGAGAGTGTTCCATAAATACCATCTTTCTGCGACTCCATCCCCACTCCACAGAGAAAGACAGAGTGCTAGTAGAATTTAGTAGAAATGGCGAAAGACGTTGAGCAAGTGACGGAGCAAGGTGGCGAGTACTCGGCCAAGGACTACACGGACCCACCTCCGGCGCCCTTGATCGACCCCGAGGAGCTCACCAAGTGGTCCTTGTACAGAGCCGCCATAGCCGAGTTCATAGCCACCCTCCTCTTCCTCTACATCACCGTCTTGACCATCATTGGCTACAAGAGACAGACCGACACCAACATTCCCGGCAACACGGAATGCGACGGCGTCGGCATTCTGGGCATCGCTTGGGCCTTCGGCGGCATGATCTTCATCCTCGTTTACTGCACCGCCGGCATCTCTGGTAAGTCCCACATCGCTTTAAAACAACCCCAAAATAGAATATATTTTCTAAAATTGGTGTGTTGATTGATCAGGGGGACACATCAACCCTGCGGTGACGTTCGGGTTGTTCTTGGGACGCAAGGTGTCGCTTGTGAGGGCGTTGTTGTACATAATAGCGCAGTGCGCCGGTGCTATCAGCGGTGCTGGGTTGGCGAAGGGGTTCCAGAAATCCTACTACAACAGGTACGGAGGTGGGGTTAACCTCGTCAGCGATGGCTACAACAAAGGAACCGCCTTGGGTGCCGAAATCATTGGTACCTTCGTTCTTGTCTACACTGTTTTCTCCGCCACTGATCCTAAGAGGAACGCTAGGGACTCTCATGTTCCTGTAAGCATAACATAACATAACATAACCACCCCCTTCATTTATTTTTATTAAATAGTAAATACACATATAATTTACTCTTCAATTGTTTCAAAAATGAAGGTGTTAGCACCACTTCCCATTGGGTTTGCCGTCTTCATGGTTCACTTGGCAACAATCCCTGTCACGGGTACCGGAATTAACCCCGCAAGGAGTTTCGGTCCAGCTGTCATCTTCAACGAGGACAAAGCCTGGGACGACCAAGTAAGTGAAGTGAAACCTCAAACATGAAACCTTAAATTTGGAGAATTCAAGGTTTAATTATTTTTTTAACATAACTGTTAATTTCAGTGGATTTACTGGGTTGGACCGTTTATTGGAGCTGCCGTGGCTGCATTCTACCACCAATATATTCTTAGAGCTGCAGCGATCAAAGCTCTTGGATCCTTCAGGAGCAACGCTTAGTTAAGATCATGACTTGTTCTATGTGTCACCCAAATTAAAAGAATAACGTACAGTTCCACTTCAAGTCTGTCTACAGCTCCCATCCCTTTGGCTTTTGTGCTTACTGCTTACTTACCCCTGGGTTTGGGGCAAAAGCCGAATACCATGGGCTCTTGAATTTGTAGATAAGAGTGCTTTTATTTATCATGTCTAGTCAAGGGTGTATTTCTATCCCTTTTGTTTTCAATTTCTTGTGTTATCCAATGTGCTGCTGCATCCACATTACCCAATTTTTCTTTTCGTAAATGCTGTATTTTCATCATCATCTGCTCCCGCATAAAATTCACCACTTCTCAATGCCTCCTTAATTATCACCCACCTTCACCTTAGTAATCGACTTTTACGCACTTAATTATTAATTGCTGCTTCTCTCTCACGCCGACACGTTTAATCAAATACTATAACTATTGCTCCACTCCTATTTTTCAAACACTTGAATGTACGTCACTACAAAAACCAAATATAGATCCTCTATTTTTATTCAGATCATGTGGCAGAGAGGTGTGATCAAGTAAAATATCTAATTTTCTTGTTGGATAGTGGTGAAACAGCAAAAGCACAACTAATTAATCGTACTTTGAAAAATTGGAATGCACTGTAAGTCTGTAAGCAGGCATGTTGTATCTAATAAGGTTCTATTGTCATAATTTTAAACATAAATAATCTATAATTAATCTAAATACATAATTAATTGTGAAACTTCTTTTCTATTTTGTCGCGACTTCTAGAATTAGTTTAAGTGTTATCCTTCATGATGCCATCTTAGACTTTGAAACGAATACGAACAAAAGTTAGTGGTAGGCAAAATTTGTTGTGCTTTCACAATCATGCTTACGGGTAATTAAATAAGTAACTACAAGTTTCTTGAACCTTCACATTAATTAACCTGTTATCCCCGTCCACCTTTTCCCTTTAAAACCCAAACATAATCTCTCTCTCTGCTACAAAATCCTCAACTGTTGACTGTTGGGGGCATAATCTCGACAATGTTCTCTAACATCTATAATAAATTTTTATTTGGATGCTTATCCGAAATGCTTAAACTATTGCTGTATTATTGGGAGGAATATCAGTTAAAGAGCTTAGCATCATAATTAAATTATATTTGTGGTAAAAAAAATGCAGCTTATATTATAATCTGACTCGGGTTTGGTGCTGGCCGTATTGCTCACGAGATAATTTTCCTGAATATTTTTTTATCGTAGTTGTTATGGAGACAATAATATAGTTTGAAAGAAAACATATAGAAGAGAAAGCAATAAGTAATGAACACGTTAGGTTGATCACTCAGGATTCTTTAGTTTTGTGGCACTCTGTTCATATAATAACTGATGAGCTAATGTTCTTATCTTGATCATGTTTTATATGCCTCTTGGTACTTTGTACTTATTTTCTATGAAAATGATTACGCGCGCATGGTTTATTAATTGAGATATATCATTTATATAATAAAATGATATAATATTTTTTTCCTCCTTTCGTTATGTCACTCATTTTATTTCATATTTTTTTAATTAACTTAGTACATGTTTATTTATTTTTCATATAATTTCTTAGTTGTTTTATTTTCAGTCACAGTTGAGTATGGATAATTGAAGTGGGACAGTGAGTGGGATGGTACAGAGTAGAGACAGAGATGGGGAAGGAGCACTCATTGTCATAATAATAGTAGCGGTAATTATTTTCTTCGTGATTTGAGTATTTATGAAATTTGTCATCATCCCATAATAGGATCTCTTCGTCTATCTCACGTTTCAACTTTCTTTGTTATGTTCTCCCCTTTGGAGGGTAAGGGGTGAAGTTTGTACAGGATACTGTCTCTCTGTCTATATTTTCTTTTAAAAAGGACAGCTCAGTTTATGTTAGGTGTCAAAATTTTTTTTTTTATATTTATATTAATTGTTTTTTTTAAATATAAGATCAATTAATTCAATCATTAAATAATTTAATTTTAATATTTTATCATGTATATTAAATTTTATATATTATTTAATAACATAATCAATATTAATTGATATAAGTGATAAGTGATAACTTATTCTTTCACCGAATTGTTCAAAATTCAAAAAATTCAAATCTTGACATTTGGTATAAAATAAAAATATTCATCTTATACATATCAATAGTTCGTAATAAAAATTTAGTCATTATGTCAATAAAGAATACTTCGAATCATTAATACTTATTTAGTTCTTTAAATAAAAAATAAAATATGGTTTCATAATGTTTCATCACGGAATTAATACCTCATCTTCATCGTGGAATATTATGTCCAATGATTTGTTATACACATTTAAGAACTTTCAGCAAGACGCACATAAAAGTTGTAATCTTGATAAATCTATGAATAAGCCATGACATGTAAACAAAATGTGTTGTAAATATAGTTTGACACAATCATATACTTGTTCATCTAGTGGATTCACTCTCTCCTCCATTAAGAATATTTGCATGGTCATGTTGAATGTAATCCTTGGTATGATTTTTCAATTTCCTCTTCACAAATAAATTAACTACAATAAATCAACTAACTTGTAGTAGATTGCTTAGACCAATTATTGGTGTTCCTGTTTAGAAACACTCCTCTTGTTGTTCCTCCTTTACGATCTTCTAAGTCTTTGGTGCCGACCGAATACTATCTCCAAAGGGTGGGGAGGGTACCTGCAAAGACACTCTAACGCTCAAATAAGTGTTCGGTATAGAGCAATAAAGACTTTTATACTAGATAAATCATATCTGCTTTCTGTCCCATCACCTGTGTATTTATAGTGACGTGTTTGGGCCTGGTGGGCCTTCTGCCTTGGGAGATGGGTAATTGTTTGATTAAGCTTGATCTTTCTTAATTAGGCGTAATAAGCACTGTATAATAGATAACCTAACTTACCTTTGTCCCATGTGGGTTTACACTCTTCTGGGTTTTCGGCCAAACTTTTGGCAGAAAGGGGTATTCGGTTATTTTCATCTGCTTAGGTGTTCGGCCTTCCTTAGGGCCGGAGGGGAGTTCGGTCGAGCTTGAAGCCGAAGGGGGTCTTCGATCACGTTCGAGTCCGAGGGGTCTTCGGTCATGTTCGAGGCCAAGGGGGTCTTCGGTCACGTTCGAGGCCGAGGGGGTCTTCGATTTCGTTCAAGGCCGAAGGAGTGACTCAAACGTATTCCCTTGATGTTCTCTTGCCCATTTTCAGAATAGTCCTCTACCTTTCCTTGTGGGATGGGTAATCGGTCATCCGTTCGACCGAGGAGAGGGGTAGTCACCCTTCGGCTGTTGTCATGGCCGAAGGGATGTTTGGTTTGGATGAAGACTTGTCGGTTGAGATGCTTCTCTCGGGCCTCTTGTCAGGCCAAAAGTACCTTTCGGCCTAGGATCCGGCCGAGGGGGGTGTTTACTAGTACAATTGGTAGAGTTAATCTTACTTTCATGGGATGTTTGGTATATAAAATATTTATATTTTTAAAAAAAATTTAAATTGAGAATTTTAATTTTTAATGTTTGGTAGTTATTTTAGAAAAAATAAAAAACAAGATTTTTAGAAATGTAATTTTATGAAAATTATTTTTATCTCACTTTTCCACAAAAAAATTTATATAGGAAGTGAAAACTTAACTTTTCTAAATTAAGAGAATGTATATTAAAAGATTATAATATCCTTTTTTAAAATAAAAAATATATTTTTTTTTGTCATTTTATTCTCTCACTCCCACTCTCTTCTCTTTTCCTCTCTCCCTCTTTGTCTCTTATTCTCTTTCTATTTATCTTTCTCCCTCTTTATCTCTCTCACTCTCACTCACCCTCTCTTCCTCTCCCTCTTCCCTTGCTCTCCCACTCCCCCCTCTCTCTCCCTCTCATATCTCTATTTCTCTCTTTCTCTCTCTCTCTTATATCTTGTTATTTATTGACTTTGACAATTTTAATAATATTATTAAAATTTATTTTGTTTCTATGTTTTAATAATATTTATTATGATTATTTATTTTTTATTTGAATGAAATAAAATAATATATTTTTATTCTTCTTAATTATGATGTAGCATTTTTATTTTTTATTTTATTTTGTTGAATTTTGTATTTAAATAATTTTAATAAGTTTTCAACTTTTAAAAATAGTTTAATGTCCTATTTGTAATAAAATTTGAGTAAACAAATATATCTAATGACTTTATTTTAATAAAGGATGTATTTGTAAAAAAAAATATTTATATACCAAAAAATATATTATTGTAATTAAACATAAAAATCTTTAATTCTTAAAAATACTGTATGAATATTTTTGAAAACTTTTATAAATAATTAAACATATTTTAACCATTCTCAAGAATTATAATTTTCTGAATTTGTAATTCTTAAGATTCATAATTCCTCTTACCAACCGCTCTTTCTGTATTTAATTAATGACGTGAATAATCATATTTTATTTTGTTGTTATTTTTAAATGGAGATAGTCTTAAAAAAAAAAGAGAAGTAAATGAAGATTATGTGAAGACTTAATCATCAAAAGATATAATAGTTAAACTCTAAATAGATAATGGAAGATTATTAGATAAGAGTGATTAACCAAAAAGAAGAAAGGGATTAGAGTGTATTTGCTCGTATCCTCACCCTTTAGAGCAGTTGCATACTCTATTGGGTAACAAGGCTAACAAATTGTACACTTGATCTTTAGTCTTCGAGTAGAAGCTCCATTGTCTCTCTTGTGATACGACCAGCTCAGTAGGAGCCATCCTATAGGGAGCCACCGACACTGGCCCCGCTCCTGGAACCAAGTTAATGCTAAACTCCATCTCCCTAACAGGAGGTAACCCCGACACCTCATTAGGGAACACCTTTGCAAAATCCCTAACCACATCAACATCAGCTAAGACCCTCTCGGTCTCCACACTCAAAGCAGTCAGCAAAAGACAGAACTCTGCTCCATCTCTTAGCAATGATTCAGCTTGGCCAGCTGAAATCAACAGCTCATCCTCCTCCTGAGGAAAAATCAACTGCCTATTGGCACAATCTATAAGAATGCTATTTACAGACAACCAATCCATCCCTAAGATTATGTCAATATCCACCAAAGGTAAAAAAATCAGGTTCACCTTGTACTTCTTCTCATTCACCACAATCGGGAAACTAGCACACAACTCAGAAGCAACTATCGAAGTAGAAGCGGGCGTCGACACAAGCAGTCTCAACCCCAAATCACACACAGGCACACCCAACATAGCAGCACATGCATAAGATATAAAGGAATGTGTAGCACCAAAGTCAAAGAGAATCATCACATCCTTACCAGCAGCTTTGCCCTTCCCTTTCACAAGATCAGAAGAAGTCGAAGCCTCAGCACCTGTCAAGGCAAATACCCTACCAGCAGTAGTGGGTATGTCACCCCTCTGAGTATCAGCTCTCTGTGCACTACTCCTCTAAGTCTCAGCCTTCTACACATCACTCCTCTGAGCGCTCCTCTCTAGTATACCCCTAGTAGGACATTTGGTCGACTCGTGGCCCATCTGATGACATTTGAAGCAATGGCTCTCCGTGTGTGGACAGTCCCTGACAAAGTGGGGCCCAGCACACTTGAAACATCTTAGAGTGGCACCTCCACTTTGTCTACCTCCACTAGCAGTACTGGAAGAATGCCTACTAACAGGACCCCCTTGCTGTGATTGGGGCCTATCATATGGCTTCCTCTGACTCTCGCCCTTCTTGGACCCAGATGGCCCCCCAGTAGTCCTCACAACCTGGTTACCACCCTCCAACTGTTCTACAACTTTTGCCTTCTCTACTAAGGCGGGGAACTCTGTGATGGCCATAGGCACCACCACCCTCTTCAGCTCATATTTCAAACCATCAGCAAATTTCCTGCATTTCCAGGCCTCAGCTATACCTTGCGAATAAAAACGAGCCAGGTGCTCGAATTTTATTGCATACTCGGAAATTGTCATCCCTCCTTGGTGTAACCTCATAAACTCAGCCTCCTTAGCGTGCCTCACGCTCTCAGGGAAGTACTTCTCCATGAACATTGTCCTTAAGCACTCCCAATCAACTGTGACTCCTCTAGCAGCAAGCATCTAATAGGTGCCTCTCCACCAATGTTCAACCTCTCCCACAAGCATATATACAGCATATGCCAGCCTCTTTTCTGGGGAACATCCCAGAACAACAAAGATCTTCTCCAACTCACATATCTAGCGGTCAGCTGCCTCTAGACCTACATCTCCCATGAACTGTGAGGGATGGACTTTTCAGAACTCAGCAAGGTCATGGCTCTCCTGTGACCCTGTAGGTCTTGCTACACCAGTTGCAGCTCTCTCAGCCTCTATCCTAGCAAAATAGGCATTTTGTTGTTGCATAGCCATAGCCATCATCTCTATGGCACGGGTTATCTGCTCGTTGGTCCTAGTCCTAGTCATCATTGATAATAGACGTCCATTTCATTATTTTTGTTGGTCCGGACGAAATTGGGTGTCTACAACTGCCCCTCTTTACTTGTCCTTTGAAATAGCTGTGTTGCTTTTCCAAAGGCAAGTAAAGACGTAGACATTTTATCCGGGTCTTCTCTTCGTCTCTTTGGTGTTGACACTTATGCATTGTTTCCCTTGGATAGGTGTATTTGCTCGTATCCTCACCCTTTAGAGCAGTTGCATACTCTATTGGGTAACAAGGCTAACAAATTGTACACTTGATCTTTAGTCTTCGAGTAGAAGCTCCATTGTCTCTCTTGTGATAATGTGTTCCTTTATTTGTAGCTTGTTGAAGAGGGAGTATTTTCGTAGCTCAACCTCTCTAGGCTGGACTGATATTTAGGGCTTCAGCCGGCCCACTCTAGGGTCAGATAGCCCTCTTTGTTGTTGAAGTAGTTTCGTAGCTCAGCCTCTCCAAGCTGAACTGATATTTTAAGACTTCAGCCGACCTACTCTAAGGTCAGGTAACCCTCTTTGTTGTTGAAAAGTGTTTACCAAATTCTTTAAATAATTTGAGTTCCCTCAAACATAGAGGTTTTCCTTTTTTCCTTATCAAGTTAGCATTTTGTTCACATTTTGTACAGGTCAGGTCTCATATTTTAGTACCTTTTTCTTTTTTACTTTCAATTTTTTTTCTTATATACGTTAGATTGTTGATTACGTGAAACTGTGAAAGTATATACATATATATATTTTTTCTTTTTCTTTTGAATTGTAAATTAATGGAACGAAACCTCTCAAGTTTCATGACATCCGGAAACATAATTTTAGTGTTTTTTTTATTATTTTGTTCTCTTTTATCTTTTCTCGCTTTCTATAAAAAAATATTAATAAAAGATAAAGGGAGTTTCAATTTTATTTACAAGATGTGATATAGGTTGCGTTTTTTTTAAATTGTTTTATTGAAAATAATTAAATAAAAGGAGTTCTAATTACTTGTTCATTTATTTATTTGTCTTACATATACGGTTTTTGGAAAATAAAAATAATCTTAACTTATGTAATGATTTTTAGTGTTAATTCAGTAGTATTTCCGCCTGTTAATAGGAGCCTACAAGCCTTGTCGAAAATCACACTCAAGGTGATAACTAGTTACTTTAGCCCAAAATACTATGATAGACCCTAGAGTTTGCAAGGTGACAGTGATAGAGGTACTGGGTCCCTATTGTTAAGACAAATGAAGCAATTCCCAGCAAGGTTTTGAATGAGACAAATATAATACACGTTGTTTAAGCAACTGAACCCACACGCTGTATGATCTGATAGGGACCCACGAACCTCGGTGTCAACTTCCTTGCCCTCAGCGCTCTCCCCACACTAGAAGTCGGAGTCACCTTCAAAAACACATGCTCCCCTTCGACAAACTCCAAAGGCTTACGCCTTTTATCAGCATATGATTTTTGCCTACTCTAAGCAATCCTCATCTTCTCCTGAATCATCTTCACCTTTTTAGTAGTTTGTAGGATCAACTCTGGTCCCACAACCACTGACTCACCCTCCTAGTACCAGCATAGAAGAGTCCTACATCTCCTACCATATAAGGCTTCATACGGTGCCATCCCAATACTGGCAAGAAAACTGTTATTATAAGTAAACTCCACTAGCGGTAGGACCTCCTCCCAGCTCCCCAAGTGGTCTAATACACAGGTCCTCAGCAGATCCTCCAAGGACTGGATTGTCCTCTCTGACTAACCATCCATTTGTGGATGATAAGCAGAACTCAGCTTCAACTTCGTGCCTAGGGCTTGATGTAGACTCTGCCAAAATCTAGAAGTGAACCTCGGATCCCGGTCAGAAATAATACTGGAAGGCACCCCGTGCAACCGTACTATCTCCCTCACATACAACTGTGTCAGCTTCTCCAAGGACCACTTGATGTTGACAGGCAAGAAATGCGCACACTTGGTCAACCGGTCAATAATCACCCAGATAGCATCACTATTCCTAGCTAACCTAGGCAACCCCACAATGAAATCCATAGTAATGCTATCCCATTTCCACTCAGGAATCTCAATCTGCTGCATCAACCCACTCGGCTTCTGATGCTCAACCTTTACCTTCTGACAGGTCAGACAGGCCGCCACATACTCAACTATCTCCCTCTTCATACCAGACCACTAGAAAGTCTTCTAGAGGTCTTGGTACATCTTAGTCATACATGGATGTATGCTAAGTCAGCTTTTGTGGCCTTCCTCCAACACAGCTTTCTTCAGCTTGGCATCCTGAGGTAGGCAAATTCTGCCCTTAAACCTCAAGATTCCATCCTCTCCCAGCTCAAATCCAACAGCCTTCTCGGTACCCAGCAAACCAAGAAGCTTCGTCAGCTCGGCATCTTGCAACTGTTTGAGTCAAACCTGCCTCAAGAACTCATTAGTTATGGTAATCATCCCACAACTAATGTGATCCTGAGCTAACTCCACACAAAGATTTAAATCTCTAAACTCCTCAATCAGCTCTAGCTCCCTCATCATCATACTCGACATGTGGATGGATTTCCTACTCAGCGCATCTGCCACCACATTGGCCTTGCCCGGATGATACATCAACTGAAAATCATAATCCTTCAAAAACTCCATCCACCGCCTCTGTCTCATGTTCAACTCCTTCTGATCAAACAAATACTTCAGACTTTTGTGATCACTAAAGACGCTGAACCGAGCACCATACAAATAATGCCTCCATATCTTCAAGGCAAACACCACAACTGCTAACTCCAAGTCATGAATGGGATAATTACTCTCATGAGTCTTCAGTTGCCTTAAAGCATATGCTACCACTCTCCTATTTTGCATCAGCACACACCCCAGACCCTGATGAGAGGCATCACAGTACACATCAAAAGGCTCACTAGAATCCGGCAATACTAACATAGGAGAAGTAGTCAACCTCCTCTTCAGCTCATCAAAGCTCCGCTCACAGGCATCTGTCCAAATAAACGGCTGCTCTTTCCTTGTCAGCTGGGTCAGAGGTGCTACTATCTTAGAGAATCCTTCTATGAACCTTCGATAGTAACCCGCTAAACCCACAAAGCTTCGAATATCCGTGACAGTCCTTGGACGTTCCCACTGCAACACCGACTCCACCTTAGTCGGATCAACAGCAATCCCCTTAGCTGTGATCACATGTCCCAAGAACTTCACCTCATCCAACCAGAACTCACATTTTGAAAGCTTAGCATACAGCTGCTTCGCCTTCAAAATCTCCAGCACTGTCCTCAAGTGCTCACCGTCTCGGGTCCTTGAATAAATCAAGATGTCATCAATGAACACTACAACAAATTTATCCAAGAACGGCCGGAAGATCCTATTCATGTAGTCCATGAACATTGCGGGGGAGTTGGTCACACCGAATGGCATCACAACATATTCGTAGTGACCATACCTAGTCCTGAAAGCAGTCTTCGGTATGTCACCCTCCTTCACCCTAATCTGGTGATAGCCTGATCTCAAGTCAATCTTTGAGAAAATGGATGCTCCCCTTAGTTGATCCATCAAGTCATCTATCCAGGGAAGTGGATATTTGTTCTTGATGGTCAACTTGTTCAACTGCCGGTAATCCACACAAAGTCAACTACCCCCATCCTTCTTTTTCACTAACAACACCGGAGTACCCCACGGTGATACACTCGACCGCTCCAACTGCTTCTCCAATAGGTCCTCCAATTGACCCTTCAGCTCGACCAGCTCAGTAGGAGCCATCCTATAGGGAGCCACCGACACTGGCCCCGCTCCTGGAACCAAGTTAATGCTAAACTCCATCTCCCTAACAGGAGGTAACCCCGACACCTCATTAGGGAACACCTTTGCAAAATCCCTAACCACATCAACATCAGCTAAGACCCTCTCGGTCTCCACACTCAAAGCAGTCAGCAAAAGACAGAACTCTGCTCCATCTCTTAGCAATGATTCAGCTTGGCCAGCTGAAATCAACAGCTCATCCTCCTCCTGAGGAAAAATCAACTGCCTATTGGCACAATCTATAAGAATGCTATTTACAGACAACCAATCCATCCCTAAGATTATGTCAATATCCACCAAAGGTAAAAAAATCAGGTTCACCTTGTACTTCTTCTCATTCACCACAATCGGGAAACTAGCACACAACTCAGAAGCAACTATCGAAGTAGAAGCGGGCGTCGACACAAGCAGTCTCAACCCCAAATCACACACAGGCACACCCAACATAGCAGCACATGCATAAGATATAAAGGAATGTGTAGCACCAAAGTCAAAGAGAATCATCACATCCTTACCAGCAGCTTTGCCCTTCCCTTTCACAAGATCAGAAGAAGTCGAAGCCTCAGCACCTGTCAAGGCAAATACCCTACCAGCAGTAGTGGGTATGTCACCCCTCTGAGTATCAGCTCTCTGTGCACTACTCCTCTAAGTCTCAGCCTTCTACACATCACTCCTCTGAGCGCTCCTCTCTAGTATACCCCTAGTAGGACATTTGGTCGACTCGTGGCCCATCTGATGACATTTGAAGCAATGGCTCTCCGTGTGTGGACAGTCCCTGACAAAGTGGGGCCCAGCACACTTGAAACATCTTAGAGTGGCACCTCCACTTTGTCTACCTCCACTAGCAGTACTGGAAGAATGCCTACTAACAGGACCCCCTTGCTGTGATTGGGGCCTATCATATGGCTTCCTCTGACTCTCGCCCTTCTTGGACCCAGATGGCCCCCCAGTAGTCCTCACAACCTGGTTACCACCCTCCAACTGTTCTACAACTTTTGCCTTCTCTACTAAGGCGGGGAACTCTGTGATGGCCATAGGCACCACCACCCTCTTCAGCTCATATTTCAAACCATCAGCAAATTTCCTGCATTTCCAGGCCTCAGCTATACCTTGCGAATAAAAACGAGCCAGGTGCTCGAATTTTATTGCATACTCGGAAATTGTCATCCCTCCTTGGTGTAACCTCATAAACTCAGCCTCCTTAGCGTGCCTCACGCTCTCAGGGAAGTACTTCTCCATGAACATTGTCCTTAAGCACTCCCAATCAACTGTGACTCCTCTAGCAGCAAGCATCTAATAGGTGCCTCTCCACCAATGTTCAACCTCTCCCACAAGCATATATACAGCATATGCCAGCCTCTTTTCTGGGGAACATCCCAGAACAACAAAGATCTTCTCCAACTCACATATCTAGCGGTCAGCTGCCTCTAGACCTACATCTCCCATGAACTGTGAGGGATGGACTTTTCAGAACTCAGCAAGGTCATGGCTCTCCTGTGACCCTGTAGGTCTTGCTACACCAGTTGCAGCTCTCTCAGCCTCTATCCTAGCAAAATAGGCATTTTGTTGTTGCATAGCCATAGCCATCATCTCTATGGCACGGGTTATCTGCTCGTTGGTCCTAGTCCTAGTCATCATTGATAATAGACGTCCATTTCATTATTTTTGTTGGTCCGGACGAAATTGGGTGTCTACAACTGCCCCTCTTTACTTGTCCTTTGAAATAGCTGTGTTGCTTTTCCAAAGGCAAGTAAAGACGTAGACATTTTATCCGGGTCTTCTCTTCGTCTCTTTGGTGTTGACACTTATGCATTGTTTCCCTTGGATAGGTGTATTTGCTCGTATCCTCACCCTTTAGAGCAGTTGCATACTCTATTGGGTAACAAGGCTAACAAATTGTACACTTGATCTTTAGTCTTCGAGTAGAAGCTCCATTGTCTCTCTTGTGATAATGTGTTCCTTTATTTGTAGCTTGTTGAAGAGGGAGTATTTTCGTAGCTCAACCTCTCTAGGCTGGACTGATATTTAGGGCTTCAGCCGGCCCACTCTAGGGTCAGATAGCCCTCTTTGTTGTTGAAGTAGTTTCGTAGCTCAGCCTCTCCAAGCTGAACTGATATTTTAAGACTTCAGCCGACCTACTCTAAGGTCAGGTAACCCTCTTTGTTGTTGAAGTAGTTTCGTAGTTCAGCCTCTCCAAGCTAGACTGATATTTTAAGGCTTTAGCTGGCCCACTCTAAGGTCAGGTAACCCTCTTTATTGTTGAAGTAGTTTCGTAGCTCTGCCATTACTCTCTCTTTCTTCTTTCTTCCCCCTTCACAGGAATAAAATAGAGCCTTATAATATTAAAATTTCTCAAAATTTAGAGAGGGGGTTCCTAAGAGAAAGACTCTGGTTCGTGAGTTTCTTTTTGCTTAAAATATTTTTCTCTTTCTTTCATGATCCTTACTAGTGTAATGTTGTTAGATTCAAGTTAGTAGTTGCTAGAATCTCGTGGCTAAAATCAATTGGGTTAGGTGTGGAGTTACAAATTTCTTTTCTTTTACCTCAGTTTCGTGCTACCCCGAGGTAATGGAAGCTAGATTATCGATTTTGTGTGAGTAGTTGAGTTATGTAGTAATGCATGAGTTGTATGTTGTATGAATTCCATTGAGATTCATGACTGAGTTGATTAAATCAAAGTGGGTTGCAAAAAGGATAGTTGGGGTTTGAGTTCATGAAGAGTGGATTGATGATTTGTAGCGAATTATGTGTTGCATGTTGAAAACAATGTTGTATATAACATATATGTATATGTTCTTGTGTTGCATGAGTGGTTTGGGCTGAGTTTCTAGTGGATTTAGTAGAATTCATGGTCTACATAAGTTCAGATTGCTGGTCTTGTTGGACGTGCATTCGAGGCATTGGGTATTGTTCCAACATGAAGTTCTTTGTCTTATTATATCATACATTGGATCAGTGGTGTCGGACATAAGGAGAGAAACTTGTCTTGGATTGGAATGACGTCAAACTTTATTTGAAAGATGTCGGGTGTGAGAATAGTAGGAAGTCTTTGACTTAGTGACATTGGGATTGGAAGGAGTCAGGATAGGGTTTACGCACCCGGCACATTGTACTTTGCGCCCGGGGTAGATGCTTACGCATCCGACGCAATAATGGAATATAGAGAGTATTGCTCTCTGCCTTGAGCATGCCCAACGTAGGTACTTACGCACCCAGCGTGAGTACTTACGCGCCCAGTGCGAATTGCTTTCTCCTATTCCTTAGCTCCTTTTTTTTGGTCTTTTCAGATTCTAATCCCATGAATCCTCAATATCAACTCTTCTACAGAATACCTGCACACAAAAAAAAATGAGGTGTATCATGGTGTTGTTAGATGATTTTTGGATTAGTTATATATGCACAAAAATTGAATCAAAAGAGAACAATTATATTGCAAGATTGAATGAAGGAGTTGCATTTGCTCAATAATTTGTATCAAAATGTAAGTAGAAATGAGACTTAAGAGTTGTACATATTACTTTTATTAAAATACTATACTTATATTGCATATGTTTATATATTATCTATAGGTATATAATTCTAATTTAGTAGTTGTACAACTGCTAAAAGTTGGATTGTATAGTGTAGAAATCATGACAGATTATTAGAAAAATAAATATCTCTAAAGTTATATATTTTTTGCATAATTAATTAAAGATATTATTTTTAACAAACAAGTGTTATTGAGTATTAATATCTTCCTTACATATAATTGACTTTTAAATCTCTGATTTCAAAGACCATTTGTTTAAAATAATTTCTTTTAATGTTTTTTCTCTCAAAATAAAATGTTAGTGAGAACTTTATTAAAAAATGCTTTTGGGTCATTTTTATCGTGATTCGAGTTACGAAAATGTTAAAGTGTTCCCATTAATTATACATCAATCACATTGTTCAACAAATTTAATGAGGCTAAGTGCAACAATTAAGATTAAGAAACTGTTGATGATGGATAACACCAAACACGACAATAGCGACAACCAATTTGTAATTTTGCACTAAACAAGCAATCTACATTGTGTATACAACTAAACACCACCTACCAGATTAATTTTGTCTGTTTACTATATCTATTTCTTTTTAAATTAGTTTTATAACTATTTTAATAACAATTTTAAGTTTGTTTTTTTTATCAATTAAATTTAATTTGTTACTTGATTTAATTAAGATGTTTCTAATATTTTGAATTAGGTTATATCCATTTAAATAAACTACAATTGTATTTTATTTAGCAATTTAAGCTTAATTCACCCTGAAATTAAACAAAATAATTAATTAATTTAAAATTATTTGATTTTTCAAAATAGGAAAATAATTTAAAAAATGAAAGCTCGCATTGAAAAGCTGAATTTCCTAACCCAACTTTTCAACTGGTATATAAAATAGAAAGCCAAAAGGAAAGTAAAGTTGGATTTATAAGGATAAGTTTCTTCTTAAAAAAAAAATGGTATAAAGAGAAGTAATATTTTTAGTAATATTGAAATAAAAAATATAACATCCTTTGGATAATCAACTCTATTCCATGATATTTCACACAATTCTTTGTTAATAAGAACCTTTCATCGATCAAAGTCATTTGTAGGTAGTCCTTTTTAAGATATTTGTTCGCTTTTAAGATCAATGATTGATCTTATAAACTAACACAAGATTTTTCAACATGTTTTATCCCCACTTACATGTTTTTTGAGAAAATTTTCAGAAGGTTATCCATCCCTAAATTATTCCAAGTTTGACACGCTTGCTTAACTATGAAATTCTTATGTGATGAGATACCAAAAAGTAAATGCATTTGGATAATATAGGTAGTACAAAATAATTCTTTTAACTCATTTTCAATTATACAATCTCACACTTGTATAAATATTTGTAACCCTCTTATTTTAGCGTGTCCAAGCTGTTATAAGTTCACTAGCTTCCACCTGGTGCGTCCCCAAACCACATCGTACTAGGAAAGAGGATCTAATCTGATGCCATTTGTGACACACTTCATATTTGACGTTTCAACAACTTCGCTTCATAACATTTCACATAACTTATTTCACATAACTTTCTAAGAAACTTTTCAGAAGATTAATTATTCCTAAATTGTTTTAAATCAAACATTCTTAACTGTAAAATTATAATGAGCTACTAAAAAATAGCTTATTGATATAGATAATAAAAATTAATTTCTTTAAATTGTCATTCTACAAACCTTTAATCCCTTTGATTATAATGTATTCATATTGTTAAAAAAATCATTAAATTCCCTTAACTTGATTCATTCATATCTTCAAAATCTTGTTGGCCTGATGGTGGAAAGTTGAATTAATAAGATGAATATATTTTTTATTAGACTCGTTATTCATAAGCAAACGCAACTTATCCTATTTCGATAATTAATTCAAAACGCTCATATTAAAATGTATTGTCATCACCATCCAATCATTCATTTCATGGTGTAGGATATAAAACACATCATATTTAATTCAAAACTTCCTATTCAAAACACAACATCATTTTATATATAATTATAGAGTTTAATTAAAATATATCGTCAAGATTGTTAAAAATATATTTTTATAATTATTTTAAAAGTCAAATATAAAATTTGAAATTAATTAATAATATAAAATATTTACATTGATAATGTATCAAAATCAAACTTATAATTATTTGACGATTTAAATGATTATGTCTTGTTTTATACTATTATCTAATAATAAATTATTATATAAGTGATTTTGAATACTTTTTTATTTATAAAAAGCCAATAAATTTATTATATATGAATATTTATAATTGGATGATAATATACGGAAAAAGTTGTGCATAATAATAGCTTTTATTAGATATATTTTTTTTATAAAGATAGGAAAGATTAAAAAAATGGTCGCAATGAGGATTGAACCTAGGTCCTTATGTTTCTAATTTCCTTAATTCTTTCCTACTCAATCACTAGGCTAACCCTAGTAGTCGCTTTTATTAGATATATGGTACAATAATTTCTTTTTCTTTTATTTTATTTTTATTATTTTGGCTCAATAAAAATGGTTGTAGGCTTAGACTTAAACTTTGTGTACTTAAAAATCACCAATAAAAATTTAATGTTAAGACCAGATCATTTATTTTTAAGAAGACAATCGGTAGTTGTTGGCCATTTTTCCGTTTATTATTTTTCCTCTAAATTTGAATTTTTTTAGGTATATCTTAAAGCCCTCATTCTTATAAAAAACAAAAGCGTCATTCATTCCGAATGGGCCTTAGTCCATAAATACGATGCAACGGGCCATGGCCAACTTTTTTCTGCGACAAATTCGAATAAAGCATAAAAATAAATATTATGTCTTCATTTTCATAACAAAATTATATATAGTGAAAAAAATACAAATATTTTAAGTGGGTAAGATTTTATGTTTAAAAATATTTTATAAAAAGATACGGGCTAAGTAAACTTCAAGGGATACAAGTTAATAATGACCTAAAAGAAAAACAATAATTAATTTTTTTTATATATTCTCAATTATTCCCTGATTTTAAACAAATACCGTAAAAAAATTAAGTGTCCCCCCCCTCCCCCCTTCAAAATACAATAATTTTTCATAGTCAATATAGTCAATAATCATAAGGTTGATTAGGTGTTAAGAGCATTGAGTATATAGAACATAGACAAAAAAAATAAAAATGAAACAAATTAAATTTGATAAACAATTCAAATAAGAGATCTATTGATTACTCTTAAATTCACCTAATCCCAACAAAATAGGTTTTACATAGACATGGAAGAAATAAACGAAACATATATACAAAGTGAAGAAATAAAGGAAAACTCATTGATATTTGAAAATTAATGGCATGGAACTTCCATCCTTTTTCATCTCGTAAGTCTAGCCTCCAAAGTTGTCTAAAGATCTTGACTCTTTTTTCTTTAAATATTTTTAAAGTGGGTTAGATGTTTAAATCATAGGGGGAAAAGACTCAGTGCTTTTTTAATGCTCCAATTTTTCTTCTTTATAAGCTAAAATAAAAATATCAAAATATAAGAAAATAAATTGAATTTCTGATTAAATTTAACAAGAAATAAAAAATAGATGATAACTCTCATTCTAGTATTCTAAAATTTGTTTTCTTGAAAATGACTTGAGTTAGAATTCATAATTAATTCGAGCCTTTTAAAAATGATAAAAAATATATATTAGACAATTAAAGAGGATATCACGTATACATGCTATCCGCCAAAGGAAACACGTTTGTATTAGAATGAACTAAAAAAAAGTTTTGACAATATTTTTTAGGTTATTTTCTAACTGATTTGAGTACCTTAAAAGTTTGTTTGACAAAAATAGACTTATTTAATAAGAAAGCTTATTTTAATATATTGTAATGCTTTGGTAGGATTTTTTTAAAATGTTACTTCATGCCTAGCATTTGAACGTGTAAGTTTCTAAATTTTTTGTATCTCACCATATATTATCATACATTTTTCCTTATTTTATTTTTATTTTATTTTATGTAGTTTTACATTTGTTAGCTACTTTTAACCATTAGTTATACTTTAATATTTTTAGTGTAATTCAAGCTAGTTTTTCAACTTTTAGTTTGTTTTCAACACAAAATGAATAATATAATAGAGATAAATAAAAATATTATCATGATTTGTTATATAAATAACACTAAGAATCTATTTAAGTAAATTTTTTCAAAAGTATTTTTAAAAGATAAAAATAGCAAAAGAAAAAAAACTTTTGTATCATTTAGAATTATACATAAATTCATTTGTTTAAACTTTCTCTTATTAATTTTTCTAAAATCTTGCTTTTAACTTATGAAATGAGCTAATTTTAAATTAGAGAAAAAATTATTTCAATTTTTTTATATATATAAAACTACTTACAATTCTAATTCATTTTTAATTAACAATTGAACATCTCATAATATTCGCATACATATAGTGGACGGGTGAGGTCTTGGAGTGGGAGAAGAACATTGATTAATAATCAACTCTTGCATGTGCTTTGTGCCTTGACAATAATGTGTCAAATAGGGTCTTTGTTAGGCCTCTAAGTTAAGGCAACTCTATACTTCAATTATTACTCCTTTTTCACGTAGCAATTAAGTAAAGCATAACCCTCTTTCTTATTCCTTAATAAGTATACTATACATATAATATAAAGTTAATCACCTATACACTACCAGTGTAAAGCTTTTACACTAGCAGTCAATCAGAGCCGTTAATAGTGCATTTTTTATTTTAATTTAGTTAAATGAGCAGATGAAAAAATACCATTAACGGCTCTGATTGACTGTAAGTATAAAAAGTTTTACACTGGCAGTGTATAGGTAATTAACTCTACAATATAAGCCTCTCGCATTATCAGTTACTAAAAGGTTCACAAAAATTCCATTTCACTATGATTAACACATGAATAAGACCTCAATGAGGATGAGTTTCTAATATACCAATAACTACATGCTAATATGTTATAAGGATGGTTAACTAATTATTCTGATTTATTCTCTATTAGCTAATTACTCTTATCATGTGCACATGATTAAGGCACATGTACATGAACCAAGCACTTACAGTCCCTACTTACTCAAGTATATACATCATTCTTGGATCCACATCAAGATATTTCAAATAGTACAATAATAATTTGTGTGGTAATGACAAAATGCTATATGACCTTTATGCCCTAGTTGTTATAATCAATACACTTTACTATAAACCATTTTGATTTCATTAAGGCTAATAAGGAGAAAGGTTAGTTTAGAAACTCATATCTTACAAGTATATTTGATTTCCACTATTGCTATGAAATTTTTTTAGTAAGTAATTTGTATGTGTATTATGATCCTTGAGACATAAGTATTTCAGTGTTTTTTAGTCTTAAAACTTGTCTTGACTTTGATAGATTCTTAGAATCCAACTCATAAACTTTTATTTACTATAAAAATAAAAAAATGAGGGGGGAAATTCACATAAATAATAGATTATCAACTTATTTAGAAAAATATTATTTTGTGAGAGTAGAGATGACGTGGATGTAAAGACCAATTGTTATTTGAAATCTTAAAGCAGTTAGAGTTGTTAAATATGTTACACTATTAAAATTAGAAGTAGTGGTTAATTGTGATTATTTCAATTAACATAAAAAGGAAAGAGTAAAATTTATTCATCAATTGAACAACAAAGTTCATTTGAACTGTACTCGAAACACAAGGAAGGTGTTTGAATCTCATTCAACAAAACGTTAGTAGCCAAATCTAAACATACTACTAATTAATATTTTATGGTCAGTTTGGGAGTTAGAAAAAAATTCAATGTTGGAGTAGGGGACTAGTGAAAGCAAACCTCATAATTGTGTTTCCCAACAGAAAAGTTAAGGTCCAAGGAATAACCACTTCCTCATGAGTCATTATAAAAGGTAGTTCAAAGTTCTAACCAAAGTGAAGGAGACAAATTAAAACAAACATAAACCCTATTGGCTTTTGTCTTGTTTCTCTAGCACTTGTTGTCTCAAGTGTCATAGCCCAAGAAAGAGCCCCTCATAGACTTGTGTATGAGAATCCCAAAGCCTTTCCACCATCAAAATATGGCTTCTTTCACCCCAATGCGAAAAAATTGAGACCAAAGACCCTTGTACTGCATCTAAATGTTCACCAATGCCCTTGGCGACACAAGTGGAAGCTACTGGAATTCATGAAAGCAAAGCCTCAACACATGAAAAAGGTGGCCAAAAATTATAGGAGCTAGTGGCATAGCAAGCATTGTCTTTGGTGTTACTTTTGTTGTGGTTTTAGGAATAGGGGTGTACCATGTGAGAGTCACACGCTGAGCCAACATGAGTAGAGCCAAAGCCAATGGTGCTGTTCAACTACATGCTAGACGTACCTTCTATTATAATTACTACAAAATCTCACCCTAGATTTATAATAGGGCATGTAATGTGATATACCTACCCCTCAACTTTGATTTCTTTTCATATTATCTTACGATTAAACTAATACTTATATGCTTTTATCTTCTACAATTTGTTTTGGTTAGCCAATGTATTTATCAATTGTTGTGAATTGTCATATGGGGATTAATTTCAAATTTGGGTCTTGCCTAACGATTATCAAGGTCAAGCGTTTCCAATTTTTTTACTATCTTATTAAATTGTTCAATGTTAAATATATTACAGAATTTTTGTAATGTTAAAATTTATATTATGAAGACTAATTCTATAATGTAAAAGTTTATATTACAAAAACTAATTTTTATAATGTGATCTTTTATACATTATAAAAACTAGTTTTAATAGTGTATTTTTCTATATTACCAAAATTGGTTTTGTAAAATATGTAAAAAGAGACAGATCAAAAGATTTTTTTTCTTCTCAAGATGACATTGAAGAGATGGTGGAAAAAGAAAGGAGAGAAAGACGAGGGAAAATAAGGATATTTTAGAAATACATTAAAAAAAACTGTTTTATGACTATTGTTCAGCCCAAGGACATGATACAATATTTTTTTTTGCGATTTATTTTATAAGTCGTGGTGTTTGTATACTTGATCTTGGTGAAGCGGAAATGGCTAGGAAGTGAAGTGAAGAGAAGATTACACTACATATTTCGATGGTAGCAAAGAAGAAATATCACATAAAAGCAAAGAAATACGCAAAGTTTGATGTTGAAAAACTTCTTTGCAAAAGTGAAATGAGATCGGATGGTAAGATGTAATATAATCGTGATGTTAATATATATATAGTTAGCATATCAACTGAGAGAGAATTTATTATGAGAGATGAGAGAGTTAAAATATAATTCTTAGATTAATTTATTCCTACTTGATTAAACTCTAAATTTTCTCTCACTTGATTAATTTAAGGATTATATTTTAACCCTCTCATCTCTCATAATAAATTCCCTCTCATTTGATATGCTCCTTTTATATATATATATATATATATTCTGTTTATTTCTTCTGAATTATTACATCACCCATTATATTATTATATCAATCGTTTTGTTTTCTTCATTCTCTCGAGGCATCAACACCCCCAAAAAATATCCAATAATCTTTTCCCGTATTTTAACTTGTTTCAATGAGTCAATCTGTTTATAATTTTATTATTTAAATGAGTAAATTAATTTTATGTGAAAAATTTTCTCCGTGGAACCTTTTTTTTCATCCAAGGCTGAAATTGTTTAAGACTACATTTTTATTTTATCTAAGACTATATCATTTAGAGACAAAACTTAATTATAATTTCTTATATATAATTCATGTTATTTTCTAATAAAAAATAAAGTTTTACATCAATAATATATCCTTGCACTTAATATTGATTTTATTAATATACATTTATGTTATTATAATAAAACTTTAATTTTAATGGAAAAACAACACTAATTACATAAAAAAAAAATTAAAATTTTACATCTGTGATATATATTTATATTTAATGTCATCAATTTTATTAATATATATTTTTGTATATTATCAAGATAAAATTTTAATTCTGAGTAAAGAATATAGTAACTTCACATAAAAAAAAGCTATACTTAAATTTTCTCCTTCTTTCAACCCTCAAATGCTCAAATAAGTTTTAGGATTTTACTTTTTACTGTAATTCAGATAACTGTAGTCCTGATAAAAAAAATCCATATAACTTGCTATATGGCATAAATTTACAACACAGAACAATCTTTTTGATCATTAATTAAGGCCAAAAGTTTTCATTCTCGGCATGTGACTTCCCTGCTAATGGGTTAATATTCGACCACTGCAGCCACTTCTTCTCATGTGATCTTTCTCTTCT
Organism: Cajanus cajan; assembly: GCF_000340665.2. NCBI lineage: Eukaryota > Viridiplantae > Streptophyta > Magnoliopsida > Fabales > Fabaceae > Cajanus > Cajanus cajan. The sequence continues at coordinate 80,229 of NW_017984491.1, read as the reverse complement.
GCTGAACTGAAAATTTTCGCTTACGGTCCCCACAAGTCAGCATCATGCAACAGACCACCACATTGATTCCAACAGTTCCATGGTCCTTTCTTTTTTTTAAGGATCAAATTCAAGGATGTTCCTCTCCTCATTAGTCATTACTCAACCACTTCTTCTTACCCTTTACAGTGAGAGATCGTTTTAATATAACAAACTTTTCAGCATGCACACGTATTCCCATGTTATTGGACACACAACACCTTCATTCTCAACTTAATAACCCAAATCAACGCAGAAAAATAAAAATAAAAAAGTAAGAGTACTCATAAACTCATTAGTTCCTAACAAACGATTATATTTCTTCCAGTAGGACAAATATATATAGCTATGGATTTTATTATAAACGCTGCAAGGGGTTCCTATTTTATTCAAATTGAAAAAACAAATGTTAAACCAGCACTGGTTTGTTATTCTATAAAAAAAACACTGAAATTCAACGCTGTTATTTTTCTTTTGATACATGCACACAGTAATCTCTTTCCAAAACTGAAAATCAAAAAGATTAATTAGTCAGCTAATCAAATATTATTTTAATACTATAAATTCAACCGTGCTCGATTCCAGTTGCATTTTCATTTGTTTTATTTGTTATATGTATAGTTTCGGTTTAAGTTATTATCCATTCTAACTATTTACAGCATGTTTGTAGCTGCAGCAAGGTGATAAAAATCGGCTTTTTTTTCAGTGTGAAAGTAAAGCAACAGTTGAGATGCTTCTCATTTTTCATGGTGAAACCGTGATTTTTAGTTGTTCACCGCGCAGGCAAACTCACACTTAAGCGGTAATAACATGTTTAGGGTTTTTTAGAAATTCAAAGATCTCATTCTCAACTAGCCACCACTCACAGTGGATATAATGATTTGGCTGAAATAACCATATGTGAATGAGATTGTCTGCACCATTTTTAGTGGCTTCTATCTGGGAAGCGGTCTTCTGTGGAAGCTGTTGGAGATCCCTGATCTATATAAACAAGGTTATAATGGTGTATATAAGTGGCGAATAATCTCCACTATACAAACCGTTGAATTAGACTTTAAATCACTTTTTTAAGATAGTATCAAAATCTATCACAAATGTTATTGGGTTAAAGAGCTTAGAAATAAGAATTTACACTGTAAGCCAAAAATAAAAAAAGACAATTACAGACAAATCTTAAAATAAAAAAATCTATATTAGGTCTTCAGCAATCGGCAACACTAGAAAGGCATGAACTGTGTAGGTTCTTTCTGTGTTGTTTGTCTCCTCTTACTGTTTTTGATATACAATGAATGGAGACCTTTCATTTCTTGGGATTATATTTATATCTCTTGAAGCAGTTCTAGACCGAACCTGAATTATCATCACAATTTTCCACTTTCTAGTTGTACTGTACTTGCTTTAGTCTCAACTCTTTCTAGAGATCTAAAATTCCCCGAGCTTTTCCTGACAATGATTATGTTTTTGGCTTTTGTAGTTTACCATCCTGAGAATCACCACTTTATGCTTTTGCCATAGTCCATACCACATTGCACTTTGCAGGACTAACAATGCTGTTACATGAAAAAAATAATTTTGCTTTTATAAAAATGCTTACACTTTGCTGAATCAGTGAATCTATTTTCATTTCCTTGCAGGTGAATGAGGATGAGCCTGGAAAATGATTCTGAAAACCAGTGGGACAAACAGGTAAATGGGGTTTGTGTAGGTTGAATATATTTTCTTGTTTTATTTGGAAAAGGCTTGGCTCTTGGTCCAGGTTTTGAGATTCCTTGGGAATATCTTGGGATTTGGAACATCTATCTTCCTGCAGTGGAAATTTGTGGGTTTAACAATGTTCAATAGAAACCAGCAATTCCACCTGTCCATTTCAATGAAGACAACCTGTTTAAAGCATTTTCCAGCTTTTCTTGTTGCCTTTCTTAGCTGGATATTATACTTATAGTCAACCAAGACCACTGTCACAATTTTTGGGAAGCTAATGCTAGAGACTAGACTCTTTCACTAACCTTCCTTTTCCAATCACTTTTACAATTACTTCCCTTACCGCTTCTACATTTCCTTGGTAAATATGTAACTTACTGCAGAAGCATGCAAAGCGTGAGTTCATTTCTTTCTCAATTTTGAAAGCTATATAAATCACTGTGCTCTGTCCCATTATGGTACCTCATTACATTTCTTGGTATGTTCATTTTACCCCCGTGCTATCTCTGGTTAACAATGCCACTTCCATTGTCACTTTGGATCTTGGTTTACTTTGTGGTGTCTCCATTATTGTATGCTAGTTTTTCTGTGAAATCTGACTGATACTTACTCGTGTTTAGCATTTGTTTTCGTTCCTTGAATATGTGCGTACCTTGTGTCACTTGAAGAGCTTATAAGAATGAGGGTTTCTTCTTATTATTTAATGGCTGTGACAGGCTGTCTTTTGTTTGGGGGTGGATCAGGGAAGTTTCAGAGGTGAGTTTGATGCCTTTGCTTCTGTAAACAACAAGCAGAAACTGAAACTGATAACTCATAAGGAGTTCATAGGGTGATGCATGTTTACAATGCGATTGCTATGGGGGCTAAGGCTGCCCCTGCTCATACTGATTCAACTTTTGTGCCCCAACAAATCAAGCTACGAGTTACATGGTAAGGTTTTGTTTTGTTTTGTTTTTTTTATTCTTTCTTTTATCATATTCATGAACAAGTTCTTTGTATCAAAAAGTTTTAGGGAACTCCAGTGAAAAATGAGTGAATTTGTCATGATCTTTTTTCTTAATTTATTGAATTCCAAGTGCCGCTGGCTTATTTTCATTTGCTTCTATGACATTATCTAGATTGACTCGGATAGAGTGCTCTTGATATATAATAAAAGTTTAATTATCTTTTTATTTTCTATACTTTCATAAACATTACTTTTTAAGTCCTTGTAAATTTGTAATTAAAAAATGTTCTATTTTAGTCTCCATTCATAACATTTTTGTTTTCTTTTATTCCTTGTTGTCTATTATTACAGGGAGTGAAAGGTAAAAACTAATTATATATATAAATTAAAATAGAATGATTTTAATTATAGAAACGAGGAGTGAAAGGAAAAAAAATAACTGTATATACATAGAATAAAATAGAATGATTTTAATTATAGGAATTAAAATGTAAAATTCATGAAAGAATAAAAGAATGATTTATCTTCTAATAAATTTTCACCTGTTTTCATTTTCTCATGGAAGTACAGTACACATAGGATGTGGGAGAGCCTATGATTTAGCTAGTCACAACTTACAAGTATTGAATTATACATTTGTTAACTGCAGCTGAGGCTTTGTTCACTTTCAAGGATTCACTTCGTGGTCCACGTCAATTTAGATGCAGCATTGTGAAATATCCATGCCAAATGCAATGGCCTTGTCTTGACTGCTACAAACCAAAAGATCCAGGTGCTTTTTTCTCAAATTCTCTGTAAGCTCCTTCTCTCCGTCTCTCTGTATCTGTGTGTAGTGATTGATTTCAGAACTGAGTAAAAGATTGGGATTCACTCTAGAATTTAGTTGCTCAGGATATTCATCATTATGACCATACTTGGGTTAGGTAAAAAGATAAAATGATGTGGGAGAGTAATTTGTTATCCATACTTGTTTTTCAATTTTTGTAACTTGAGGTTAGGAATGTTAAACAGTTAAATACGTGTGCTTTGGAGAAATTATCATGTGGTCGACTACTTGATCTCTGATTAATCTTTATATGACCTGTAGTCAAGTATTACTATTTTCTTCTCATAATGCATCATGTAGAGGTTCATTGAGATTATAGACAATAAGGAGCCTGGATTACCTAACACTTTCTCCCTCTTTTAATTCTATGATAAAACTTTTCACTTTTCACTTTTCACGTCAAATGTTTTCCTTGGAAAAATTCCAGCTCAATCATAAGAATGGTAAGAAAAGCTCTCTACTTGAGAAACAGGTGGAATAACAGCAAAGATAGATGGGAATAATGACATTCCAACATTTACACCTCTTCGAGAAACTCAAGTTAGAAAACCAGGAGGAACAAGGAATGCTGCCATAGTTGGTAGTGTTGCTGCTGCCTTAATCATCATTGCTACTATGATTATTGTCTTTATCTGCCTGATGCGTGTTAAAAGATTTATGAGGCAAGCATCTGATGTTGCTTCTTCTATGCCCTCTCCCACATGTAAGTTAATTTAAAGACTTTAATCAGATTTCAGAGTTCTGGTTCATTTGGTTATAATTATTTTGGCATCATTTTTGACAGTTGAGATGGGAAGAGTCAACAACACGCTGCATGTTAATGATTTCTCTCCACATCATACGCAGAACACAAGGCAGTTAACAATTTTGGAACTAGAACAAGCTACACGAAATTTCAGTCAAAGTAATATTATAGGTGAAGGTGGATTTGGTTTTGTATACAAGGGCTTGCTTCAAGATGGATCTATTGTGGCCATAAAAAGACGTCTATTTGCTCTAACACGGGATTTCGTCCTTGAGGTAAAATGTGTAATGAAATGTCTTCTTTTTAATGTGTATGAAAACTAGCTTTCTTAGATGCAATATTGCAATATATGGTTCAGAAAGCTTTTACCAAGTATTTTGATTTCTTTCAACGGATGACAGGTAAAGCAGATAGCTCATATTCATCACATCCATCTTGTCAAACTTATAGGCTATTATGAAGACAGCTATCAACAATTACTTGTATATGAATATCTCCCTAACGGCAACGTAGGGTGTCACCTATATGGTACTATTATTCTCTTCTCAGTGTGATATTTGGAGTCTGATTGGATATAAGTTTAATAAAATTTTTAAGAATTTTTTTATTAAAAAAAATTATTAGAAAAATTCTTAAAAATTCTTCTAAACTCTTGATGCATGGGGTTATGCAATGTGCAGACAGTGAAGGTTTACCTATTGGAAGGTTAGACTTGAGGCGAAGGTTATCTATTGCTTTAGGCGCGTCCAAAGGTAAACCCATCTTGGTTATGATTTTTATTGTTTTCTTTTTCTTTTGGAAATTGGAAGTCAAAACAGTTAATTCAATCTCTACTTTTTTCAACAGGAGTGGAACATCTTCACAGTTTGGTCCCTCCTTCGGTTCACACCAATTTTAGAACTAGCAATGTTTTGTTAGATGAAAATTATACGGCCAAGGTTTCCGATTATGGATTCAGCAAATTGAAAACAAAAGTTGATCAGGCTGGCTCATCTTCAAATATAGACTGCTTTCTCGACCCAGAGTATGCTACAACTTACCCTTTTATGGAATCCAAATCATTTAAGCTTCAATATATACACCTTCATTTTACAAACACTACTTAACACCTTTTATTTATCACATCATATTTCTTGTCATATCTAAACTTATCTCTCTTTATGTGCCAATTAGTATTGAGGTGTCCACAAATCTTTTTCACTTTGTACTTTCCCTGATGATTTGAACTAATGGACTTTTAAATTTTCCACAAAGGTTGAGCTTTCCACAAAACTATTCGGAGAAGAGTGATGTATACAGTTTCGGGGTCTTCTTACTAGAGTTGCTTAGTGGTTGTGAAGCACATAACAAAAACATGACGAGCCCAGATGAAAATATAGTATTTCAGGTATGTATATGTATTATACGTGTTTCCAAAACTTGTTGGATTAAGATTTTGCCACCTTAAGCTTACTTGAATTAATTTGAAGGCAAAAAATAGCGTTGAGTTGGAGAACTTTGTTGACATAACGCTGGGAGAGGAAGAAAAGCATGGTGCAAGACGAATGATGAAGATGGCATTGTTATGTGTGGATATCACTTCTAGAAGACCATCAATGGCGCAAATTGTGCAAGAGCTGGAGCGGATTGAAAGAGAAATTGCTCCGATGTATTCTCAATTCAACGACGAGATTGGTGCCGTCACTCTTGGGAGTGAACTTTTTCAATAAGCCTTGCCATTTACATTATATAACGTGCTTGGAAACTCAAAATGAAAAAACAAAATGTTTGAAATGCTAAAGTTATAACTATTAGTTTGTCATTTTTAGCTACCATTTTTTTAGTGCACAATTATTATTGTTATGGTTATCGTAGTTTTAGGTATATTGGTCCTGGAAGGATATTCACTTGTAATTATTGCATTATTCAAAGTTAATAAAAATGTATTTATCTCTCTAATAAGCGGATCGAGTTATATCTCTAGTTATAAAAAAATAATATTGAAAAGAGTAGAATTAGATTGGATATTAATGGATCAATTTTATTTTTTTGTGGATATTATAAATCGGGTTAACTATATATTTTTAGTTTATGAAGTTTTTCAAAATTCAGTTTTTAGTCCTTAAACAAAAAGTTTGATTAATCAAGATCTTTCAACTTTTCTCATAAAATAATAAAAAATAATAAATTTTAATGTATATTTTAATATGTAGATATAGAAACTAACTTTTGTAATTTAATTTCATAATAAATTGTAATATATATAAATTCATATTAAGTCACACTTTTAGAAGAAAGAAAAAAAATATAATGCTTATTGAGTTTAATAAATATATTATATTAGTAATTAAGTATCATAATTAATAGTTTAGTATAAGTAAAATTGACTCTCCAATTACATCAAATACTATATTACTATGTTTATAAAGTATAATATGTAGTTAATGAATAAGTATAGAAATAAAGTGATAAATTATTATTATTTATATCCATTAATTTATTAATGTTATGTTAATGCGTATTTGAACTTTTCTATTTTAAAATGTTTCATAAACAATATATTTTAAACAGCAACAATAATATAATTTTATAATGTCTATTTTAATGTCTACATACTGTATAGGTACTTCCTCTAAATATATGTATAAGTAAAAAAATCAAATATTTTTAGACTAAAATATAAGCAAAATTTCAATTAAGTAAATTTTACTTGATATTCTTAATCTAAAAATACTCCTAAAGCAATTAATAGAAGTACTATCTACTATAAAGGTATAAAGGTGATTAAGAATATTTTTGAAAATATAGTGGATATAAAATCGTGAAAATTAAATACATTTTATTAACATAATATGATTATTTTTTATTTTTTATTTTTACATATAAGTCGAGAGAGTATCAATTCTACAGTAATTATAATTTTTTATTTAAACATAACAAATTTAATGAGCATCATAGTTACTTGTCAAATAAAATTAAATATGAAATATAATATACAGTTAAAAGGGTAACATTTTTAATGCATTAAAACATTTATTACATTAATTAAATGTAATAAATATGATATTTAATATATTAAAAGTAAAATCGAGTGTCAAATAACAAATACTATTTTTATTAAATATAAAACTTTAATATATAATTTGGCTCTTAATTTTTTAAAATCTTTTAATTAGGTATTTTAACTAAAATTTTCATTAGATCTTTCATCTTTTAATATTTTTGTAATTTAGTTCTTGAATTTATAAATTTGATTACAATTCATGAATTTTCATAAAGTTTTATTTATATTCTTATATCTAAATAACTACATTAGATTATTATTTCATGTCATCATTTATATGTATCATATTTTAATATATATTTGATAAGAATTATTGTAGAATAGTAAGAATTTTTTTATAAATAGAGATCAAACCCGATACATAATCAATAAATTATTTTACATAAATTAAAGAGATTTATATTATTATTACATGTATGATTTATTTTTAAATATATTATACTTAACAAATATCAAAACTATTTGGGTCAATCCAGTGATAAAAGTTGAGATAGAATACATTAAGTCTTAGCCTCTCATATTTTCATTGTAATTCCATAAATAAAAAATATATTTAACAAATATCATAATTAATATATTATAATAATTTGATTGGTAAAAAATATTAAATATTATATTTATTAAATATAATTAAATAGATGTTAAATACAACATACATTAAAAATAGTTTTCAAATGAAACAAAATCACCAAATGAATAATATACAAAACATATATATCATATATCATGACCTTCTAATATTAACATAAATATATATATATATAT